>CM066031.1:1424427415-1424651794 GCA_033557465.1 Ichthyophis bannanicus
GTTCAGGTTGTATGTGATGCTAATCTGCATATTCTGAATGTGGTCCCGAGGTTTGCAGGGTCCACCCATGACTCCTATATCCTGCATCACTCAGCACTATTCAGCCAATTCGAGGAGGGTCATTTTGGTGACTGTATATTGCTGGGTGAGTATTTCCATATATCTTCTTTAGGTATGCATGTATGTATCTGTTTCAGTGGCATCTCTTGTATAGGGCGCAATGTCCGCTCTGTGCGTTTTGAAACGTTAGTCACATAGACATGACAGACGACTGTTCTGATTTTCTTTGCTTACAGGAGTGACAATGTATTGTAACAGGGTACCTGCTTAGGAATGTGACATCTGGATTTTAACAAGGACAGATCATACCCTGCTCATGGTGCTCATTAAACTACACACATGTGCAGATGTGTGTCCTGGTAGCAGTTTTCCACTAGTGTGTATGTGTGCCATCTGCCCACATGGGGGGGGGGTGCCATTTACACCCACCTGTGTTGCCAGGTCGGCCTCTGGTCATTTTGGTATGTCATGTGACATTTATTTCCTTTAAACCGCTATACACCCAACCCCTGTCATGTGTGTGTGAGGTTCACACACTCAATCAGTTCTGGGGTTGTCACACAGGGGGCAGTAGATAACATGGGGAGTGGTGTGGCGTGAAACAGTGAATGCTCCTGGCCTTTGCAACTTGGAGTACATGTCTGCATACGTATGGCCATGCATTTGGCCGGTGTCATGGCAAGGGAGGAACACAGTCTAGGGGTTTGCAGGACCCTGGGCCACTGTAGATGTGCATGACATAGGCATCGTTGTATGTGCTGATGTTGTTGTTGCTCAGCACTGTCGAAAGGTGGCAGCATGGGCAGGGGGCCTACGTGGTTGCATACAGAGAGGTGTGGGTTCCGCATCCCCAGGTGGATACTCTGCCTCTGTATATGTGATTGTTGCAACCTCATGTGGGTTGTAGTGTGCTATTTTGTGGAACACAGCATAGACAGGCTCTGAACATGATGGAGACAGTGCAGAGGGTGGCCACTGAGATGATTGGTGGTCAGCAGTAAATAGCACATGGTTTCAGAACGCAAGATGTTCATATGTAGACCTTGGCAGACAGGGGGAATGGAGTTGTTATGGGTTTGACCTTCTCAGACCTGACTGCCATACCTGTTGGGGCTGTGAGCCTCCATTGCAGCATCGCACATGTTTGTGCTGTGTAACATGCTGACATGTACTTTGAACCTGTGATCATTGTATTGGTGGTCTGGTCTAAGGTTGGGGGTGTCAGAGATGGGGACAACAAATGCACTACAACATGCATAGTTGTGCTGTCCAATAGTTATGTCAGGAGGCGTTCTGCATTTGTTGCTCACGTCTATACCTGTGTCACTTAGGGGGTACAGGCGCTCATGCATTCACATGCAACATTTCTTTCTACAGGTGATGCAGGATATGGGTGTCGGCCCTGGCTGCTGACCCCTGTGCGTCAGCCACGGTCACGTGCAGAGCGGAGGTACAATGAGGCCCACGCCTCCAGCCGCTCTGTCATAGAGCGCACCTTTGGCATGTTGAAAAGTCGCTTCAGGTGTCTGGATAGGACAGGCGGGGCCTTACAATATCGGCCAGTGACTGTGGCAGAGATAATCATAGCCTGTTGCATCCTGCACAACATTGCTCTCAGGCACGATATTCCTGCAGAGATTAATGAGGATCTGGAGGAGGATCCACCGTGCCCCCTGTGCGTGCCAGTGGTGACACACAGGTGGGCACAGCGGTCAGGCGGAGGTTGATTGCAGACATCTTCTCTGGTACGTATTGCGTATATTACCACATAGATGTGCTGTTATGTGTGTGTGATGTTTAAAGAGGTTGATGTTGCAGGACATACAGCATTCAAATGGATAATAGCATTGTGATTCCACTTAACATCACACGGACACATATAGCCATGAGGGTGTCACCAACAATGTGCACAGGGCACAGCAGCATCTGTTGGTGGATTATGTGGGTGGGTGTTGATACGCCTTTCACAGCTTTTGGTGGTCACATTCCCAGGTAATGTCTGGTTGTGATAGCAGCTACTGTGCAAACACAGTTAGTGGTTTGGATGATCTTTGTGGGGCATGGTGTAAGGCATATGGTGCAGTGTTCCCAGTGGGAGGGGGGTGCATGTTTGTGGACTCTTCTCCTGCAGTGTAATTATCAATAATGTATACTTTGTAGCTGCCTGTGTGTTTGTTATGCTCATGTCAGCTGGCTATGTGTGTATGTTTCCTGTGTGTGGTGACACATGTCATACATTGCACAGTATCCATGCCCATGACTACCTTCCAAAGATGGTGTTAATTATTTGTGACGGGTGTTACTGCCACCCCACAGTGTGCCCTAATGTATACATCGTCACCTAGGCATGACATGGCTGTAGTGAGGGATGGGGACCTGTGCAGTGTGCAGCCAGGGGGCCATATCATTGCTACTGTTGGTTTTTGGAATGTAGCCATTGCGTGCATTGATACATATGTACACACATACAGAGGTGATGCACGTCTGATCAGCAAAGGGTGGGTTACAATGGCCATATGCTATGCTGCATGTGTAGGTGTGTTTAGTGTTTAGTGGATTTTCATGTGAACCTGGCATATGTAGCTGCTGATATCTCAACATATGACACATGGCTCAACGTGTCACCAGACTCTGGAACGTGTTACCAGAGGATGTTGTATGGGCTGTTAGATTACCTGTGCTTAGGAACCAGTTTGGACCTGTTCCCTGCAGAAACGTCTATATAGGACTATTACAAAAGGACAATGGATAATTGTTTCTTGATCCAGTTCAGCCATTGTGGGACTTGGGTATTTTGTGGATACTACTAGGTATATATGACATAGTGTGACCACTGTTGGGGGCAGGGTACTGACCATGATGGACCTTTGTGTGACACAGTATGGCGTATGGCATATCCTACATGCTGTGGATGTGTGTGAGGCAGGGATCACACTACACATCACCAACTACCTTGCGGACCATGGCAAGGGATGTGATGTCCACATACACACAGAGAGCTAGACGAGCGTTAGTTGTTTAAGGCGCACATGTAGGCTATCCATGGTTTCACATTATCACTGTCACACAGGGGGATGACATGCTGCCATCATGGTCAGGTCACAAACAGACATATGGGTCTTTTTATGAGGACGTGGCCCTGACATAGCCATCTATTTCCACACATCATCATCACAAAGGTGTCAATATTATTTGGGGTATGAGATGTACACTGCCGGATATGTTCATGGCCCGTGGATACAGGGGCTGTTCATGCATATTTCCATGTGTTTCAGCATTTTACAGTGGGGTGACAGACAACATTGGGAGGGCACTACACACGGGGAGGGGGTATTGGTGGCAACATGGGGGACACAGACTGATATTGTGACCATGGGATGGGCCATAAACATGGTGGGGGCAGACACCTCTATAGACCATTGTGTACAACAACAGAGAGGTAAGGGAGGCGACAGAGGAATTATGGAGACCTTTATTTCGCATCAGATACCTCCATCCAGACTCTCCCATGAGAGAGATCAGTACAGTGTGATAGTGAACAGTCAGTGCATAGGTCATGTTGTGGGGTCTGACAGCTGTGTACAGGGAGGTGCAGTGTGTGTTTCAGACCTGGGTCCTTACATATGTTTGTTTATCTTGTGTTTTCCACTGCACAGGACATACTTCATGAGGATGTATTTGCTGTGGTGCATTGCCACTTGACTGTACATCAGCCATGATGCTGTGATCCGGGGTTGGTGGATCTACAGCTACATTGTCTATGCATGCACTCAGGGGTGAGAACATGTCGTCTGTGATGTGTCATATTTTGCAGATGTTGTTGTTAACCTTTTGTCCTTGAGCCTCCCTTACCCATATCTTCCTGTTGTCACACATATCCCCATGTGTTTGTGTGCATTATGTACGCTGCAACAATGTTTCTGTCAATTTTACAGCATGGATACATGTGTGTGTGGTTTTGTTTGGGTTTGTGGTAACCCACACTTGCTGCCTCTCCAAACACTGTTCTCTCAGCCTCGGCAGGGTATCACTGCATGTCACTTGGCCTTTCTGTCCACAAATTGACACTTGTGCACATAATGGCCATGTCTCACAGCTGTCCCGCTGACCTGCGCACATTGGGTGGGTGCATGTTTGTGGGTTGACTGTGTGGCGATGCGGTGTCCAGTCATAGTACATAATCATGTGCTGTGCGGTGTATAAGCACCTGGGGGCAGTGGTGACTGTGCTACCTCTGCCATATTGCTGTTTACCTTGTCAACATTCTAATCATGTGTTGCGAGCTGTAAGCAGAACTGTGTCTGTTTATTTGGGGAACCCCTGTTGAGAAACATTTCTTTATCTCAGGTATCAGCATCATGTGGACATGCATCAACACTGACTTGACATGGTGATTCTACATGTTCGGCTGACATTGTCTCCCTTCACGGTGACCAGATGTGGCTGTGGATTTCCTCAAGGAATCGGGGACATACACATGATGCACACACAGGGTATGTTGCACCTTTGTCATTTGCGGATTACATCTGGCTGTACCACTTGATGTTTTACTTTTTGTCTGATATAAATGTAATGTTGCCTCTCTGTTCACACGTACATATGCATATAGTGAGTAGCAGTGAGGTGCCTGTGTGACATGGAACAGGACATGACCATAACCATGTGACACCCGTGTCTGCATTGACATTTCATGATGTTAACAATATGCATATTTTTTGATGTTCATATCATGTAACGTTTGCCCTTGCATCCCTTTCTTGTGTATTTGGTAAGGTGTGACTCTCTGCTATTTGTGTTGTATTTGCAATGTGTCTGACGTGACCCTACTTATCCTCTCCTCACACAGGGCAGATGACATACCGAACACATTTCGTACAGTGCATCTGGCCTCCCCATCAAACACGTGTTGGGGTAAAGACAACCATGGGATTCTGCCCGGATAATTGTGCCATTGGATGTTAGATTTATGAGAGTGGGACACATGCCTGTGATGGTCAGTATTGCTTTTGGACTGCTGCTTTCCCCATGACAGACCTGTACAACACACTGTTTATGCCATGCTGTGGCTGGGGGTCCCGCTCATTGCAGGGGACACAGATGAACTGTCAAGGACTGTGGCATATTGGGATGTGACACATGACTGTGGATGCCCAGGATTGCATGGGGAGTTGTGACCTGAACTTTCTGATTGCAGATACACTGCTCTTTGGACGCTGTGTATAGCAGAGACGAACATTGTCACTGTATGTTGTACATACCTCCCCATTTGTAGAGTCGTTGTGTTTTGGCCATGTGTGTGACATGGCACACAGGATACAGTCACCTTTTTGATTGAACACGAGCATACAGACATATTTGTGCCATTGGGGCAACGATCGAGCAGTCGTATTAGCTATGTCCACCTGCCCTCCACCTGAACATGAGAGAGTTTCTGCCCCAACAACGCTTTCATGCCCACCACCATCCTTGATTAATGTGTTGCATTAGCCAAAGGGTTTGTTCATGCATGTGCGCCATCACTGTATCATGTTGGTCTGCGGATGGTGGTTGTGCTTATGACTGACTATGTTGGTGAGTCACAGCATGTGGACCTCTGTCTTCTGTGTGGTTCCCTGTAAGATGTTTCCCCATCATTTCCATATTAACATGCTGGTTATTGTGTTGGTTTAAATTACAGACGTGACACTCTGCATGTATGTACATACCTTGTATTGCACGTCAGTATGTTCCTGTTTATCCCCTGCGGTAAAGAGCCTCTCATTGGCCAAATATATTTGCTGTGTGCCAGTGTGGGTGTCCATTGTTCTCCCTCAATTTTTCAGACCATGTACCGTGCTATATGTGTCCACACAATGTCTACCCAACAAACACTGCAGGGGCCCTCCAGCATGGTGTCATCTCTGCAGCTTTCTGCAGGTTGTTTTGTTTGTATTCTCTCTGTATTCATGTACCCATGCTACCTGTTAGCAGATGCTCATTGTGCTTGGCAGGATTATTTGGGTCTACATTGTAGCATTTCTGATTTGTCGATCAGGCATTAGAGGTGAGATTGGACATTACTTCGATAATGTTTCTTCCAGATTACAACATTGTGACAACATATGTTGTTTTGATTTGTGTGCCTCCTGTGTTGGCGGATAGCTATGTTTGGGTAGACAAGTAATGTTTTGTCAATCCTCATGATGACACGCCTACGGCCTACAAGACCTCATATGTGCATTATACATTAGAGGCATGGAGTGGCTGGTGGGGGGTGTGGGGCTGCTGCCCAGTGCATAGTATGCAACTGGTGCACATAATATCTCGTGTCCCTCATTTGTGGTCACTGCAGTGACCTTTCTGTGGGATGTGATTTGGTGCCCTGCTAAATGGTTATTTTGCCTTGACCAGGGATGCACTCACCTTGTTATAATGATAGCACTGTCTACAGTATCTGTGAGGATTAACCCAACTAAAGATATGTATGTAACAGACATTTGTCTCCTTTGCTGCTTGATCATGTTCACAAACATGCAATGCAATGTGTGCCTTTGGATCAGTCCTGACTCCGGGTGACCCTGTTGACCCATGGTTTTCTGCTCAATGTCAGTGTATATAGATTGTTGGCTCTGTCTTCTGAGGTCATGGGGGGTGACATGCCTTGCCTAAAGCCACATGGCGTGCTAGTGTGATCTGAGCCCTAGTTGGTTGGTGTCGGAGACGGTTTTGGCAACACTAGGCTACTCCTCCGCTCTTTGCCAACATTTACACCAGTATCAACTGATTTGCTAGTCATGTCCATGTCCCACCTCTGCTCACATCCTTGTACAGTGTCAGCTGTCTATATGTCAGCCATTTGCCACATCAATGGGTATTACAGGTTCCACTTGAGACCCTCCGTTGGGATTATTTGTTCTGGATTGTGCTCAGTGTGCTGTTTGTGAGAGTAGTTAGCGGCATGTTTTTTAACTCACTAGTTTTCAGGTTTGATTACCACATGTGGTTCCCCGATTTCTGCTCGGTTGTGCTACTTGGACCATTCGGTACCAGCGATTTCATCACCTCTACACACACCCTTCCCTCTCTTCACTCTACAGCAAGGTGTGCACTCTGTGCTGCCTAGCCCTCAGATATTATCTGCCACATAGGTGGCTTTCTTTCTGTGGTTTACATGACAGTGCACCTGCGTGTTTGGTAGTGCTGTGTTTCAGCTGTTGTGTGGTACACCTGCTTTCATGTTGAATTAGCTCCTGTCCTGTCCCTGATTGCTGGCCAGCTCCCCCAAGCATCCTCTGGTGCCCTTGGGGTTATGTTTCTTTCCTCGATTGCATGCTGTATCCACTGCGTAACATGTGATTGTGTGTGCGTGTGTGCATGTGTCCCTGGTCCAACATACAGACTTTAATCTGATCTGCACACAGCAGATATGCATGTGCTGTTGGTCCTGATTACTGTTGGGGGTTTGCCTTTTCTGCCATCCAGCAGGCATCTTGTATGATGGCCTTCACAATTTTTGTATGCAGCCTTTGCAGATGAGCTCACAGTGGTGGTGTGGCCTACCGGTTGGTGCATTGGCCTTTGTGGTTGTGGTTGTAGGTGTGCGGCCTCTCTGCTCTATTTGATGTCTATGCTTGTCCTGCAGAGGTGTTTCCCATTTGTATGACGGCCATATGTGTGACGATGAGTGCTGGGAGCACCTGGTACCCTCATCTGAGTTGGGTACCATACTTCTGTCCATCTTCTGTCTGCCAGCTGTTGTGCCATCCTACCCTGATGTGCATGCTGGTACACCATGTCCTGCACTCCTACACATTACTGCATTTCATCTCTCCCTGGTTGCCTCTCGTGTGTGTGCTCTGCGTAGCACTGCTACTCCGCTGTCATCCTGATATTTACACCTAGCCTGTAAGTTCTGCCTCGTCTGCTACCCACATCTTCCCATCCTCTGTCTCACACTGTCATTCTGTCATGGTACATTACCATCACTCAGTGCTTAGCTACTGATGGACTCAGTAACAGAATAGAACAGTCCCAGCACAAATGTAACCACAGCTTTCTCCTCTTTACTATCATTCAGTGAGCTTGGTGTCAATAGTTTGAGTATGTTGTCAAGTTAAACTGATCAGATATTCCGTGTAAAGAGTTCAGCCATGTCTTTCCCTGTTTATGCTCCTGTTATATGTAACACCAAACAGCGTGTTGTAATTGTCTTTATTGTGTTCTCTGTAACCCGCACTTACAACACATATTGCGGTATATGTGACATGGAAATAAATACAAGCACAGACATACATGCATATATATGTTTGTCCATTTCTCTGGATGACACATGGCCTGGGTCTGAGTTGTGTACTCCAGCAGCTGTGATCTACGTGCTTCTGTGAATTAATCAGGGTCTTTCCTTTTAGCTCTGTGCAGTGTTTGGGTTACATGTGTGTTTTGCACATACCTCTGTTGTCCTTCACATTGGGGGATCTTCCTGCTCTTGGCAAACTTATTTGAGTTCACCTATACATCCCTGGGTCAGAATATGTCACACCTTTGATTCAGGCAGCTTAGGGGGTACCAACTATGGTGCCCTGGAAGTTGTCCAACTTTCAACATGTCCACTGGGGAAAATATTACCTCGCCTTTACTGCCATGTTTGTTTACGAGGTGCGTTCTGGTGCACCCTACATGGTACATAAATTTATGGCACTGGGTAGTCCTTTTTTTAGATAGCAGCACAGATTGCTGCACACTTGCATGCAGACAACAGACGTAGCTATGCCAGCCTTATTCACTGCTTATTTATATCCATGACCCCTGCACCGTCAGTCCATGTCCTCAACATTTGGCTACACTGGTGTCCCTTCTTGCATGTCTGCACACCTACGTGATATTTGCATGCATTACAATGCATAGTGCTGACAGCACAAACAGTGCTAGGACCTTGCCATGGCTCATACCGCACCCTGGGATGGGCCCTATAAGCAACATTGTGGGGTGCCATGGCGGACAATGGAAATCAAAATGTGCCCTCTAGGGTACCTTGTGGGGTGACTTCTGCATCACCTTCTATTACAGTGCTTTGAGAGTGAATTTGCTCACAGTAGTAATTACAGGACACCAGTAACATGCCTCCTCAAGCAATATTCATGATAATAGGTGGTGGCTCAGCCAGCCTTGTTTTTTGCACACAGCAGGGGATTGCACCCATCATCACAACACCATTGGTCAGTGTGTTAAACATTGTTCTGTGGCTCTATTTCGGTGCTTGCATATCAGCATAACGCCTCATACATCCCACAACTTACAGCGCACCATCTGATGCCGACCAAAATAGGACTTCCTCTGAGGGCAATATTACCCATATCAGACAATGCATATGGCTCATCCAGACTTTTCCATTGCACACAACAGGGACTTGAGACCCTGATCCCTGCACCGTTGGTCGGTGTCTTAACCATTGTGCTGTGGCTCTGCTCTTGTGCTTCCACCTCAGCGCGCCGCCTTATGCCGCACACTCTTGAGATGCCTCGTAACATATTAGCGTGCTGCCTCTGCTGCCCAATATTTCTGTGCCTCCTAAAATGGTGCCTCAGCCAGCTGTCTTCATTGGGCACTGTGGGGATTGAACACCAGATCCCTGCACCATTGGTTGGTGTCTTAACCATTGTGCTGTGGCTCTGCTCCTGTGCTTCCAACTCAGCGCACCGCCTTATGCCACATGCTCTTGAGATGCCTTGTAACATATTAGTGCACCGCCTCTGCTGCCCAATATTTCCATGCCTCAGCTAGCTGTCTTCATTGGGCACTGAACCCCTGATCCCTGCACCATTGGTCAGCGTCTTAACCATTGTGCTGTGGCTCTGCTCCTGTGCTTCCACCTCAGCGCGCCGCCTTATGCCGCACACTCTTGAGATGCCTCGTAACATATTCGCTCACCGCCTCTGCTGCCCAATATTTCTGTGCCTCCTAAAATGGTGCCTCAGCCAGCCGTCTTCATTGGGCACTGCGGGGATTGAACCCCTGATCCCTGCACCATTGGTCGGTGTCTTAACCATTGTGCTGTGGCTCTGCTCCTGTGCTTCTACCTCAGCGCGCCGCCTTATGCCGCACACTCTTCAGATGCCTCGTAAGATATTAGCGCGCCGCCTCTGCTGCCCAATATTTCTGTGCCTCCTAAAATGGTGCCTCAGCCAGCCGTCTTCATTGGGCACTGCGGGGATTGAACCCCTGATCCATGCACCATTGGTCGGCGTCTTAACCATTGTGCTGTGGCTCTGCTCCTGTGGGTCCACCTCAGTGCGCCGCCTTATGCCGCACACTCTTGAGATGCCTCGTAACATATTAGCGCGCCGCCTCTGCTGCCCAATATTTCTGTGCCTCCTAAAATGGTGCCTCAGCCAGCCGTCTTCATTGGGCACTGTGGGGATTGAACCCCTGATCCATGCACCATTGGTCGGCGTCTTAATCATTGTGTTGTGGCTCTACTTTTCTGCTTCCACATCATCGCGCCACTTATGCCTCCCGCGCAGCTTTCCCACGCGCTGACGTGCGGGGCTCACATGTGCGCCGCGCACCTTAGCGCATATGTAAATCGCGGATTTTTCTTTTTCTGGCCGGAACGCCCACTCCTTATATGGCACACGCACACTACCGCGGCCCCGCACGTTAGGAATGTTTAGTAAACATGCCCCAAAGTCTGAGTTACCTGACTGTTTGAACTTGCTGGACTTAATTCAGAAGATGGAGGCCGCAGTGCAGTGAACAGGGGGACCAGGTGGTGTCCTCATCTAAGAAGCGCAAGATACTAGATCACAAAGACAATCGGTCACTGAACTAGAGGAGTCTCTTGGCTGGGACGTGAACACTACCAAACCTCCCTGATCCTGCTGGGGAGGGTCTTTGGCTCTCTTTGTGTCTGTGTCCCTCTGTGATATGACTTATTGATTCTAACTGTTCATGATTGGGGCCATTCTGTCCCAAGTTGTAATTCTTTATATATTTCTTATTTTGTTTGTGTCTGCACAAGCCTCATTTATCTCAGGGGATAATTGAGGGTTGTCCAAAGAATTCTCAGGTGGTCTTCGCCCTGATCATTCTCTAGAAGGTACTGAATGGGGGATTGGGGTGGTGGCGGGGTGGGGATTTATGAAGGGCTTCTAGTTGGTAAGCCTTCTCAACTGGATTATTCTTGAGGTTGATGAGTGGGACTGGTGAGGAGCCTCTGGAGCTTAACATCGGCGCTCCCTTGTATGGCACTCTTTGTGCCACCAGATCTTGTTCTTGTTTTCCTGTTACTGATTCTGTCCTTAATTATAGTAGGACTGTTGCTTTTAGGGGGGTGGGGGGGAGAGAGGGAGTGTAGGGGTTTGGATGGGTTTCTGAAGTGATTAGCATTGGATGGGGTAAGGGGATACATTGTGAGGGGTGGAGGAGTGCCCCTGCCTTGCCACCTCTTTCTATTCTGTACCCATGAGCTGGATCTGCTGAAGCACTCTCTCTGAAAGGCTATGGTTAAACTTATCTCTTGGAACATTCATGGGCTCCACAACCCTGTTAAGCGCAGGAGGGTGGTGAATCAATTGTACAGAGAGCAGGCTGATATTGTCCTTCTACAGGAAACTCATCTCACTCAACAAGCCCATCTGAGGCTTGCGTCACGTAGATTTCCACAGGTTTTTGCATCTAGTTTTACTTCCCATAAATGCGGAGTGGTGACCCTGTTTTTCAAAAATTGTCCATTCCAGCAAACTGAACAATATAGCAACCTAGGGGGTTGTTTTTTAATCCTCTCGGGATACTTAAGAGACACTTCGTTTATGATTGCTAGCATATACATTGCTAGCATTGCTAGCATATACATTCCTCCCTCACAAACTGGTAGCACTGCGGCCTGTACAACCGCACCCTTTTGTATAGAAAACCACCACTGATCGCTGGAAGTGGCGGGATACAAGTGTACACTAAATAAATAAATAAATAAATTATTGGAGTTGTTGGAGTCAGTGAAGTACCACCAAAAGGGGGAGATTCTGCTGAGAGGTGACTTTAATTGTATTTCTTCCATCCTTGATTGGAAAGGCAGGGGAAGTCCAGACTCTACAAATTCACCCCAGCTTGTGAAACTGGTTTCAGACTTGGCTCTCTGTGATGTTTGGTGATCTTCTCATATGGGAGACTATACCTACTACTCTCTTGTGCACCAAAGTTACTCTAGAATTGATATGTGGTTAGTGTCAAAGGCTTTGTTTTCTTTGATTCTCTATGCAGTCACTGGCACTATGGGCACTTCTGATCACGCACTTATTTCTTTAGAACTGAATGTGCAAGATGTCGAGATGCCATCTCGCACTTCGGCTTTGAGTGCTGCGCCCTGCTCAAGAATAAAGAGTTCCTTTTGGCTATTCAGGCTGGATGGAAAGAGTACCTCTCCTTTAATGATTCAGGTGGAACCTCAGCCTTTATGCTGTAGGAAGCTGGTAAGTTTGTACTTAAAGGGCAGTTCATCTCTCTATCCAGTGCTTTTAAGACGAGGGACCTGGCCCAACAGGAGAGTCTTAGGAAGGAACTTCTGCACTGGAACAACTACATCACAGAGGGGGAAACCTTCTATGTGGTGTCGTCTGGTCCATTTGAGAGGTGACTTGTGGCTCTAGAGACTGAGCACATTGCCTCATTGATGCTTCATACCCGGAGACACTTTTTTGAGCATGAGAACAAGGTGCATTAGTTGCTTTTATGGCAGTTAAAGCATCAATGTAAAACATCGTATTTCAGCCCTATCTTCCTCTCGAGGGTCCATGGTCCATTGGTAACAAGATATGGCAAACATCTTTGCTCAGTTTCATGAGGATCTGTATCCCTCTCAAGTTTTGGCAGACCCATAGGTTCTTCAAAAGTGGTTGTAAGAGGCTGATTTATCCCGATCTCTCCCTTGGCCCAGGATGGTTTGGAGTGCCCTATTTCACTTGCAGAGATGCATCTTGCCATTCATAGTTTGAAGCCTTCTAAGGCTGAGTGGAGGAGTAGCCTAGTGGTTAGAGCACTGGCTTGATAACCAAGTAACCAGGGTTCAATTTCCACTAGCACTCCTTGTGTCCTTGGGCAAGTCACTTAACCCTCCATTGCCTCAGAAGAAAGGCCTGGCAATCTACTTCCAGTGACACTGTCAAGAAAACCCAGGGGCTTCTGGGTCACCAGGAGTCAGGACTGACTCAAAAGCATACATTGCATTGCAAGGCTTCAGGCTCTAATCTTCTTCCAGCTGAGCCATACAAGGCTCTTACTGATCTTTTTCCCCACATTCTAACCCAGGTATTTAATGACATTTTGCTACGGCAACTCCTTCCCACATCCTTCATTTCAGCTCTACTCATAGTTCTTCTCAAAGAAGGTAAAGACCCTCTTCTCCGTAGTAGTTACAGACCCATTTCTTTACTGAACATTGATTACAAAATACTCACCAAAATTATATCTGAGCAGCTGGAGTTTAAACTTCAAGACTTTATTCACCCTGATTAAATGGGCTTCATCAAGTAATAATTCGGGTTTGGGAACGTTCATCAACTTGTTAATGTTTTACACAGCCTCCAGCATGTGCCTGGGCAGTTTGCAATACTTTCATTAGATGCGGAGAAGGCATTCGACATGGTAGAGTGATTTTACCTACTGGCAGTGTTAGAGCATTTTGGTTTGGTCCTCATCTATAGAGCTGGATTTATGCCCTATACACTCACCCCTCAGCCTCAGTTCTTGTCAACAGCTTCCTCTCTTATCCTTTTAATCTTAGATGTGGAACTTGACAGGGTTGCCCATTGTCCCCACTCCTTTATGTGCTGGCTATCGAGCCACTGGCTGCTCACATACCCAAATGAACAACGGAGACAGGGATACTGCTGGGAAGATGTTTACATGCCATCTCGCTGTATGCCAACGACATGCTCATCTACATGCGTGATATGGCTTCTTCTCTTCTGGCCATAATTGATATTCTTGACTCCTTTTCTCTGATCTTGGGTTTTAATATCAACAGGCAAAAATTGGCTTTGCTCCCATGTGTTTCGGCAGTCTCCTTGTCTCCCACCATGTTGCCTGGCAGTTTCTTTATGTTGGATAAGTTTCACTCTCTAGGGGTCCTCATTCCCCCAGATCTATCTCTGCTCTTCACTTAACTATGGAGCCCTCCTTGAAAGCCTGAACAAAGATTTAGAATCCTGGCAATCCACCTCTGTTACCTGACTTGGACGGATTAATGTTATAAAGATGCTCCTCTTACCTAAACTTAACCTTTTTGTTTTCACAGCTCTCTGTTTCTGTGCGGCATATCTTTTTCAAGTTGCTATGCCATTCTCATATGGCCTTTATCTGTCAGAGCAAGAAGCTAGAAATATGTTGGTCTACCATGGTGCATTCTAAGTGCTCTGGTGGTCTTGACCTCCCAGATCCTGAGTTCTATTATCGTTGTTCATGCTTGCGGGGCATTTATTTCTGGCTTACTCATTCTGGCTCTGAGTGGGTGGGATTAGAAAGGCCCTTGGTGGCAACGATCCCTTTGGCCACCCTTTTTTTAAAAGATCACTCTGAAGTGCATCTTCTTGTCTCTCATCCTTTTTTGGGTCCGATCTGGAATGTCTGGAATGCTTTCTGTAACATTCTCACCATACACTTTGCTTTCTTCCTTTTCATTTGTGCGTGACATCAGAAACAGGCCTCTTGCTTTATGGCTCTCTTTGCAAATTGCCTCCCTCTTTGAAGATTCCACTTTCTTCACCAAAGACCATCTGGAACAGTTTTGAGGTACCCCCTATCTTTTTTTCAGTATATACAATTACACCACTGCTTTGGCTTCCTCCCTCAGCCTTCAAATGTCCTGCATTCTCCTAGGCCTTGGGAGCATATTTTCTTTGAGTCTCAGCAATCAAAGTCCTTTCTGGCTCATCTTTACAGGGTGGTGAGAACAGATCCTCCCATCCTTATCAGTACCCTCCCTCAACGTGTCTGCTGGAGCTCGATCTTGGGTGATAAACCTGATGAGTTCTGGGATGAAGTGTATCATTACTCCCAATTGTGTTCCATTTTCTTATCCCTTGTAAATACGCAACTTCATATTCTTTTCCATATGTCGGTTCTCCTAATGGATCTCTTTTGCTGGGGGCAAGCAGATGACCTACTTTCCAGGAGATTATGTGAATGCAGAGGTGATTTTGAGCACATGTGGTGGTCTTGTCCCTGTCTGCAAGTGTTCTGGTCCATAGTATATGAGCAAACTGCACACACTCTGGGCGTGCTCTTTCCCTTTGAGATTGAATCTTGTGTACTGGGTTATATCTCCCCTGATCTTCATTCTGACCTTCACCGACTTGTGAATTGTTTGCTGTTCGCTGCTTGCTCGGTTATAGCATACTACTGGAAGAGGTCCCAACCGACCTCCTTGGTGGAATGGATTGCTAAAGTTTAGGATCTTTGTTGTTGTTGTTGTTGTTAAGTGCCATCAAGTCGGTGTTGACTCATAGCGACCCTCTGAATAGTCAGTCAGGCAGCTCATTGTTGATAGAGTGGCACCCATAGCTGCTGTTATTGTATCAATCCATCTCGTTGCCGGCCTTCCTCTTTTGCATTGACCTTCTACCTTGCCATGCATTATGTCTTTCTCTAATAATCTCTCTCTTCACATGTTGTGTCCAGAGTATGAAAGTCAAAGTCTTGTCATCAGAGATTCTAAGGAAAGCTTAGGTTTGATCGCCTCTAGTACTGACTGATTTGTTGTTCAGGCAGTCCATGATATATACAGTATTCATCACTAGCACCATAATTCAAAGGCATCAATTTTTTTCCTGTCTATCTTTTCCACTGTCCAACTTTCGCATCCATATGATATTGTTGAAAATACCATGGCTTGGACAAGTTGAATCTTTGTATGGAAAGAAATATTTCTGCTCTTGAGAATCTTGTCTATGTTCTTCATCGCCATTCTGCCAAGAGCAATGCATCGTTGGATTTTTTGACTGCTTGTCCTTTCTTTATTAATTGCTGATCCAAGTAGGTTAAAGTTGTCAGCTATTTCAATTTCTTCTCCATCAATGATGAACTTATTGATTTTGCCAGTTGTTAGGATCTTTGGGGTATGTTTACTAAACTGCGCGGCGCACAATAGCGTGCGCTAAGGTACCTTAGCGCACTCTAATGATGCGTTTTTGTGCCCCGCACATGTGCGAGCCGCACTAAAGTGCCCGCTCATGTGTGCGGCACGCTGATGTGCGATAGAGGCGTGGAAAGGCTCTCCGAGGGTGGAGGAAGGCTCCACAGGGGCGGAGAGACGGGGTCAATGGGTGGAGAGTGGGAGGGGAGAGGCTCCCCGCACACGAGCGGGGCTGAAATTCAAGCAAAAAAATACCGCGAGTGAAAACCTCGCGGTAGAGCCGATTTAAAGGGAAGAGAAACCATTTCTGTCAGCAATGTACAGCAAAACCAGGGAAACCTACAAAAAGTGAGCAGTGTGATACATGTGCACGGAACAAAAGGGCAAATAAACATTAAAAATGATCCCAACAAAATATAAAAAAATCATAAGCAAGCTGGGCAATAGTGATAGTAATGGGAAACATCAAAAAACACTCCCAAGAAAGCCCCAAAAAATAAATATGAATTTTAGAAGGGTCTACGCTCCGTCCCCATACAAGGTGAATGATCCCACAGTGAAATAGCACTGATCAGGGTTACATCCTCCATTGGACAGATTTCCTATGCCATGCCCAAGTTCCACAGCAGCAGGGCGGGCATGTCGGAATGGGCAACTGGACAGATGCTGGGAAAGGGGATACAGAGGGCTGCAGGCGGCACATGCTGTGGTGCAGCTGGGGCACAGTGCGGACTAGGCAGATGCCTAGGTGGCACCTAGAAATGCTGAAACTGTACAGCAGCCAGACAGCAACTGATCAGGGCCCAACATGGGCATGAGCATGTCTATCACAGTGTCACAGGGGATAGTACCCAGCAGGTACCTCCAAGGGCACAGAACAGTGGCAGGCGGTGATTGGGGGATGTGTGGACAGATATGCAGGCACCCCTACCCCAGAACCCGCACCATAGGCAGCCGCCTACCCACACACAGGATGGCCTGAGACTGCGTACCACCAGCACCACCAGCAGAAGGGCATGTCAGCATGGTGGCACAGGGGTACTGGAGGTGGAGGGGGGCAGTGGCAGCTGCCCAGAGCAGACCATGGCCTAGCCCTGTGTAGGTGGGTGCAATGCACTGCAACAGACAGGCCCTGCCGGACAAACAGTCATGGTATCATCAGGGAATGCACTGTATCTGTGGCAACACGGTGGTGCAGTGCACACAACCAGTGTGTTTGGAGACAGAAGGTCACAGGGTCAAGCCCCAGCTGGGGCTCCTGCCAATCAAGTTCCCATATTTTACCCACAACTATATCGTGATAGTAAAGAAGAACCTTTATTGCAGAGAACATAAGCATGGCTCAAACACCTCTATTTTACCCTACAGAGCACAGACACCAGAAACGTGCACATTACCTAGAGCAGATTCCCCCAAATAAAGTCCTGGAGGGCCACAAATCCTTCAGGGTTTATGCTGTCTCCAATCTAAGGATGGAGCGGTACTGGTGGTGGAGGTGGCAGCAGCTGGTGGCAACAGCAGACCATGGCCTAGCCCTGTCCAGGTGGGTGCCATGCACTGCAACAAACAGGCCCTTTCGGATGTACAGTCATGGTCTCCCCAGGGAATGCAGCATATCTGTGGCAACATGGTGGTGAAGTGCACACAGACAGTGTGTGCAAGAACAGAAGGTCACAAGTTCAAAGCCCAGCTGGGGCTACTGCCAATCCAGTCCACATATTTTTCCCACAACTAAACCGTGATAGTAAGGACAAACCTTTATTGCAGAGAACATAAGCATGGTTAATATGCCTATATTTTACCCCACCGAGCACAGACACCATAAACAGCCGCATTACCTAGAGCAGAGTCTCCCAAATGCAGTCCTGGAGGGCCAAACACCATTCAGGTTCCATGCTGCCTCTAATAAAGATGCCTGTGCTGCATATCTATGCACCACCCCCATGGTATGCAGATGTATCTCATGCATATTCATGAGGGACAGCATGAAAACCCGAACAGTGTTTGGCACACCAGGACTGGAGTTGGGAACCTCTGCCATAAAGCAGCAGCCAACAGGGGCAGACACACCCACACCCACACCCACACCCACAGGCCCCCTAGCCAATGCCTCCTGGAGAGGCAGGACATTGGGCCCTGCATGCATCTCCCAATACTAGCACTTGCATACCTTAGCAATGCCACCCTACACCTGGGTATACGGTACACAGCTATCAAACGTTTGCTATGATTACTGGCAGATAGCAATTCCTACGTTAAGCACAGTTTGCTGATTGAGCTCCATCATAACAACCTTTCTGATGTCTGCGGTGTGTGCTTCAGGTCTGGTCTCTGACAGTGTTTACCACCCTGGGGAGTGACCCCCAAAAGTATTGCGTACCATATCCATGCCTGTACTGTGCCCAGGACTGATGTGGTGGCCAGGGCTGCTAAACCCGTCTATAGTAGCACAATGCTATCATAGGTGTGGGTGTGTGTCTGTTACAGTGTGTGGTGGCTGCAAACACCTTCCACAGCCCACACTGCCAGCACTGTTGCCAGTATTGGCCTGCCAATGTGCATAATGAGGAGCAAGGTACCATGGGTATAGCCTGGACAGGGTGGCCTGGCCAGGGTGCATCTGCACAGGGCATAGGGCACTGACTGGGACATTTTAGTTCCCGGCCACCACCTACACAGACAGGGCGACCTCAGTATGTCCTGCTGGGAGATCATTCTCACCCTGACTGTGCAGTGATGACAGTATGGCTAGGCACCCCCATAGTGTTATATAGTATTTCTCTCATGTGATATTTATGGGTTTTCTTTTGGGGCTCAGTCACTGATTTATCTGTTTGTTGTGTGTGCTGCCATCCCAGTTCTGGGTGCATGCATTTTCACCAGGAACATGCACTATGGACTAACTAGCAGACTGTTTGCAGCTGGCATGTGTCTTGATGGAGTGCCTTGCAGGGTGCAGTGGCTGAAGGCTTGCTGCAGGAGAATATCAGATAGTGGTGGGGTGCAGCTTAGCATATACAGGCCTAATGTCTGTCTGCTATTGTGTTATGGTTATGTACGGAGCTGCATTGACTGCCCTGAAGGGTGTCTTTTCACCAGCAGGACTGGGGTTGATGGTTCCCTCTACTGCCATCATTGCAGGGAGGTAGAATGTGGATCTGTTGATGGGAGACCCTATTTACCACCCTCAGCCCTGGAGGAGGAGGGTGGTAATCTTCCTAGAGTTCCATAGAGACAACACCTGACTGAGGCAGACAGATATATCCAAGGTGTTTCAGCAAAAACTACCCAGCTCACACATTAACACTGCTTTGTACCTGTATCATAGCCTATTTCTGCCTTGGAAGGTGCTGTGGACCTGGTGCTGGGTGCCTCACCGCACCCTCAGGGTGAGCACAGTACCCGCACAATGTGACGGTGTGTAGCTACTCTGTGCCAGTAAAACACACGGTCAGTACCCCCTACCAGGCCGAGGTGCTGTGGGGGTGCATACCCCATCTTGTGTTTATCTGTGGACAGCTGATTTGCATGTGCAGTGCATCATGGGTACGGGTGTGCTAACCCTATCCTGGTGACCACAGCAGACTGTCTTTGTGGTGACGTGCACTCCCTCTGCAGCCAGCCAGGGGCTTGTTAGCAGCTATAGAGCTGTAGCCCAATGGTTATTTTGCTGCCTGTGGAGCCAGAGGTCATGGGTTCAAACCCACAGTGTGGTTATTTGATAGGTTTGCCCAAAGCATTATCTATTTTTAATGTACATTATTGCTGCCAGCCAAAACACCCTCAGCATACTGTACCCATAAGGTGCCTCTGAGGGCGCTTTATAGGGCGCCCTATAGGGCACCTTATGGTTACCGTCCATATAAGGTGCACTGTACATTATCCAGTGACGCAACTTATAGGGTGCCCTATAGGGGACATTTTAGGGTGCCGTGGCGGACAGTGCACATTAAAATGTGCCCTCTGGGGTACCCTATGAGGTGCCTTATGCAGCACCTTATGCTACAATACTTTGAGGGTGTGTTTGCTGGCAGCACTAATTAAAATAAAAATAAAATGCCCCTTACAGCAATATTAACTATAACAGGTAGTGCCTCAGCCAGCCTTCTTCATTAGGCACAGTGGGGGATTGAACCCATGACTCCTGCATCATTAGTCAGTGTCTTAACCATTGTGCTACACTGCTGCTCCACCTTGTATGTCAGCGCACCAACTTATGCTTTTCATTCCTTAAACTGCACAGTGCTGCTATCAAAAACAGTGCTATGACCTTGCGGTAACTCATACGGCACCCAATAAAGCATCCTATAAGCAACGTTCTAGGGTGCCTTGGTGGACAGTGCACTTTAAAATGTGCCTTATGGGGCGCCTTATGTTAACACGCTTTGAGAGTGCGTTTGCTAGTAGATGTAATTAAAATATAAATAAAATGCCTCCTAAAGCAATCTTCCCCATAATAGGTAGCACCTCAGCCAGCCTTGTTCATTGGGCACTTTGGGGGATTGAACCCCTGATCCCTGCATGATTGGTCAGTGTCTTAACCATTGTGCTGTGGTTCTGTTCCTGTGTTTGCACATCAGGGTACCACCTTATGCAGCCCAATATTGAAATGCCTCCTAAAGGAATGCCTCAGCCAGCTGTTTTCATGGGGCACTGTGGGGATTTGAACCCCTGATCCCTGCACCATTGGTAAGTGTCTTAACCATTGTGCTGTGGCTCTGCTCTTCTGCTTGTATATCAGCGCGCTGCTTATGCCTCCCGCGCAGCTTTCTTATGCGCTAATGTGCGGGGCGCACATGGGTGCCGCGCACCTTAGCGCATATTTAAATCACTGTTTTTCTTTTTCAGAAGGAAATGCCCACTCCTTATATGGCACCCGCACACTAGCGCGACCCGCACATTACCGGGGTTTTAGTAAACATACCCCTAAGTATATGTCTCTGCAACTCTGAACTATCTAGCCATTGCTTCTGTATAGTACCACAGTGGACTGAGGCAGAGCAAGAATCAGGATCCATTCTGTACTTTTCTAGCACTTTCTACACATCAAGCTAATTTCTACCTAATCTCTTAAGGTCACCATTAAAAACCAGCAGACCTCAAGCCAAAAGTTTGAAATAATTTCCAGCAGAGTTGTGAAAGCTCTTTTAAACTATGAAGGAAAATTTGAGCTAAGAATGAACTTAGGAGCATGTTTACTTAAGTACACTAAGGGGTATGTTTACTAAACTGCGGTAACGTTACATAACGCGCGTTATGCAACGTTAACGATCGTTAACGTTACATAACGTTCATTATGAGATGTTAACGATCGTTAACGTTTCATAATGTGTGTTATGTAAAGTTAATGATCGTTAACGTCCCCAGCCGCGGTAAACACCGCAGAAGGTGGAGAGAGGGCGGAGAGAAGGGGTCAATGGGCGGAGAGTGTGTGGGGAGAGGCTCCTTTCACACTAACGCGCTGAACTGAAGGGCTGAATCCTACCGCGAATGAAAACTTGCCGTTAAATGGTTTCTCTCCCCTGCAAATGTGCATCTAAGTGTCAGCAATGTACAGCATAGGCAGGGAAACCTACAAAAAGTGATAAGTGTGATACATGTGCACGGAACAAAAGGGCACATAAACATTGAAAATGACCTCAACAAACTGGAAAAAAACATAACCAAGCTGGCCAATAGTGATAATATTGGGAAACAGCAAAAAAACACTATCGAGAAAGCTCCCAAAAAAAGATATTAATCTTGGAAGGTTCTATGCTCTGTCCCCCGACAAGGTGAATGATCCCACAGTGAAATAACGCTGATCATGGCTTTCCCTTGTTATTGGACAGGTGTCCTATGGCGTGCACATGTTCCACAACAGCAGGGTGAGCATGTCAGAACGGGCAACTGGACAGATGCTGGAAAAGGGGATACAGAGGGCCACAGGCGGCACATGCTGTGGTGCAGCTGGGCCACAGTGCGGACTAGTGTGATACCTAGGTGGCCCATACGAATGCTGAAACAGCAGAGCAGCAATCACAGGATGAGTAAATATTACTATTTTCTTTTGAATTTGCATTGCGCTTAAATTTGTTGAAATTTGGAGGGAGACTGATTTGAAATTATATTAATTTTCAATTATAAAGACTATATTGAACAGAAAGATTGAAGTGAGTTCCCAGAAAAATATGAGATGTTTCTTCTTTTTTTCTAAAGCCTTCCATCCACAGATTACCCCCTTAGGGATATGCTTACTAAATAGCGGTAGCGGCTTCCGTGCAATATCACATGTGTTCCAGCCTCCTCACAAGTCTGAACCCTGATATTTTAAAATCAGGTTAAGAGCTCCTTGTACTGGCGTGCTCCCTTGTCTGCCCAGCAGCTTATAACACCTGCTTAGACACTCAGAATTAGCTATATTGAGTATGAAACCAGACAAAAGAAGATAAGTATTGTACTATTTGTTTGAAATGAACATAAGACCATAACATGAGAAATGCCATATTGGGTCAGACCAAGGTCCATCCAGTCCAGTATCCTGTTTCCAACAGTTGTCAATTTAGGTCACAAGTACCTAACAGTTTCCCAAAAAGACACGCAGGTTCCATAATGCTTGTATTGGGGCAAGCAGTGGATTACCTTGGTCCTCTTTAAAAATGGTTTATAGACCTTTCCTCCAGGAACTTGTCCAAACCTTTTTTAAACCCAGCTACACTAACAGTTTTTACTACATCCTCTGGTAACGAATTCCAGAGTTTGAATATGCGTTAAGTGAAAAAATATTTTCTCTTATTAGCTTAATCTTAGTCTGAACAGTGGCATGGCAGAGGTGTATCTGGGGTATTCCTAAAAATCGGAATGTCCCCACCTCATCTCAGAGACACCCTGGATGTCCCAAATTGCTTCTAAAGTTAAACCTGCTCCAGGCATGACAGGCAACTGAAAAGTGCTTGCTTTGTCATGCAAATGTCTGGAAGGGGTGGAGAGGGAGCTACACTTATACCACTTGTATTTTATACTATGTCAGTGAACACTGATGGGGAATGGAGGGCTCATATTTTCACTCTGCTATGCCACTAGATATCCCCTTATGCTAGCTTGCCTGAGATGGATGCTCTTCACTCAGGCGTCCCTAATAGGGGCATCTGGGTGGTCATGCCCATGCATGTCCACGTCGGGGAAATCTTTTTCCTGAAATCAGCCGAAGACCTAGACATCTCTGGTATTTTTCTGCATGTTCTGCCCTGGACTTCCTTTCTAAAATCCTCCTCATATTGTGTAACCAGACTATGGAAACTGGTGCAGAGATCTTGCAGACATCTGCCTAAAACATCTGTCAGATGACACCTTGACTCTCTGTTCTTATACAATACCATTACTTTCCTAAAGCTTCAGGTTTTGATACTACAAAGCTCCTGTTTTTAGCCTCTACCAGATTAGCTTGATGAATAATAGCCAGAAACTTGTTTTGTGTGCTGGAATCCCTGCACATCTGCCAATTCTCTCAATTGTACAATGTATACAATAAAGCTCATATTAATAGACATAAAGCATTTCTTTATTTCAGATACTCTTCACTACTGTCTGAATATTCTTGGAGATTTTGGTGGACTAAAGCTGCTGTGTTTAGCCCAAAGATTGACTTCACACTGCTCCAAATCAGACTCAGATACTTGGTCAGTAAGGAAATGAGATCTTTATCATGCTCAATCAGTTACAATCTTAGCCAAAAGCGGCATTATTTCTTAGCAATACATTTTGCTTGAGTCAGAGAGGCAAGGAAACAAAGAACACAGGCTGTTTGTCTCCTCCCCCCCATCCAAATAATACTAAATGCTGTTCTTATATACATTATTTTAGCCTCTAACCTAGTTGTAATTGGTACTTTTTACTGAGACATGTTCCTATTGGTAGGTTTTAGCTCTGTTTCCTGTTCAAGCAGTTTACAGACTTCCAGATTTCTGAAAATTATAGCAGTTTTTGTTATCAAATTCTCCTCCAGCTTGTCTCCAACCCCCTTCCCTTCCCCTGTCTTAGTCTGTGGTGGGCATACTTCCTGTTTCTGCATGCCCCGTATTTGACCTGCTGCCACGAGCTGTCTCTGTGTTGCTGTCTTAATGTATATCTGTGCAAGCTTTTGCTCTTATATTGTAGCAGCAGATAAGCATGCAATAAATAAAACCAGGAGTCGTTTCAAGGATCCAAGCCAGTTTAATGTGCACATGGCTCAAGCAATAAGCAATTTCAAAATGGCTGAGCAATGGTTTCTAGCAAAACAACAGCTTTTATAGCTTTCTTGTCCATTCTAAGCATAGGCAAACTTTTCATTGGTCCCAGTACCCCTCTCACCCATCTATTGGTCCCGGTACCTATATGGCTACCCAATCGGGACCCTGGTCTGGGCTCAGCACCTGGTTGCCCCCCTTCTAGTCCCAATTACAATGGTCAGTGTCTCTAACTTGTTACATCTCTCCTCCAAGGTCGCTTAGCTTGTTAAAACATATGGGAAGCAGGGCACTGTAACCTTGCTTTTTGCAGAGTTAATTAATTCTATAGAAGCATAGCACACCTTATCAGTACCAATTAAACTTGTTTTTCTATATTTTCTAAGTTTCGTTTCTGCTTAGCTATGTTCAGTTAAACTGAGTTAAGTTTCAATTCTATGGTGTCATCATTCAGGGGGGTTTTCATTCCTCTGGGCCTAACTACAGGCTTCAGTTACAGGTCAAGCTGCTTAGGCCTGTCTGCTTAGTTCAATTAGCATGGATCATAGGCCGTCGCCTACCACAATATGGGCATGCCTTCTGCTACAGGTCTGCTTTGGGTCACAGGTCTGCTTTGGGTCGCAGGCCATAGGGCTGCTTTTGGACATGGTATTTATTTATTTATTATTTATTTAGCATTTTTTTATACCGCACTATTCAACATCAGCGCGGTTCACAAATAACACAAATGTCCAGTGTGGGGGGTCTACATTGGACTTACATTAGAACAAGGAATTTAAACTTGGAGGACAGGTAAAACTATGTACATAACTCCTCAATATATCTATGCATGGTATTTACAGGTCGCTGTGAAGTGTAGAATCAAGGGTGATTGGGGTGTCTGCTCCATGGGTGTAGGGTAGGGTTGAGATGTGGCTACGTGATGTCATCTGAGTTGGAAAAGCATTGAAGAAAGAGGTAGTGCTTCAGTGCCTTTCTGAATTGGTGAAGGTTGTTTATGGCACGGATGTTAGTTGGTAAGTTGTTCCAGCATGAAGGTGCGGATAGAGCAAAAGCGCGGTCTCTAGAGGCTTTGGTGCATTTGGTGATGGTTTTTGGGAGTATTAGGGAGTTGGTGGCGGCAGATCTTCTCAGTCTGTTGGGGGGGGGGGGGGGTGAGTTGGATAAGTTCAGAGAGGGTGCTGGCCGTGCATTTGTTGATGGCTTTGAATGTTATTGTTAAGATTTTGAAGGTGATCCTGTAGCATACAGGGAGCCAATGTAGTGTTTTCAGGATAGGGATGATATGATCTCTTCTAGAGGCTTGGTGAAGGGTTCTGGCTGCCGTGTTCATTGCTAGCTGCAAAGGTTGTAGTGTGCACTTCGGAAGGCCGTGGAGTATGGAGTTTGCGTAGTCGAAGTGGGGCATCACTAGTGACTGAAAGACTGTTCGAAAGTCTTCAGGCTCAAGTAGCGGTCTGATGTGACGTAGCATCTGGACTTTGTGGTAAATTGCCTTTGACATGTTGCCTATCTGGGCATTTAAGTTGAGATGTTGGTCAAGCGTTACTCCAAGGTATCGAATCGTTGTCTTCGTGAGAAGCTCGGCATCACGTACTTTCAATGAGGGGGGCGGGGTAAATGCTTGGTCTCTCCTGATGAAGAGTACCTCCGTCTTTTTAAGGTTTATTTTAAGCTTCTGAGAGTGTAGCCAGTCTGTGACTGCATTGAAGCATGAGGATAACCGGGATACATCTGGGTGATCAGCATGTATTGGGGTGAACATGAGGACGTCGTCGGCGTAAATTAGGCAGTTCACACCGAAGGACCTGATGATGGTGCAGATAGGCTGCATATAGATGTTGAAGAAGAGGGCAGAGAGTGAGGAACCCTGAGGGATGCCCTTTGTTAGTGGGAATGGGGTGGAAGTTGAGGTACCGGAGCGGACGTGCTGCCATCTGTCATTTAGGTATGAGGCACACCATGCGAGGGCGGTGCTGTGGATTCCTTTCTCGACAAGGCGGGACAGAAGTAGATCATGGCTGACGGAGTCGAAAGCAGCCGCAATGTCGAGAAAGATGAGGGCGAAACCTTGTTTGACGTTATCCAACCCTGTCATCAGAGTGCTGAATAGGATTGTTAACAAGGTTTCCACGCCATGTTGCTCCCGAAACCCATGCTGGCAGGGATCGAGGGGTGAATTATCCTCTATATGTTGGCTCAGTTGACGGTGGACTATTTTCTCTGAGATTTTAGCTAGAAGCGATATACTGGAGATGGGTCTTTATGAGTCCATCTTTGTGGGGTCCAGTTTATTGTTCTTCAGCAGCGGTCTAATTGAAGTTTGTTTTAGGCTTCGGGGGAAGATGCCTGTCTGGAATGAGGTTCCAATCAGTTTTGCCAGGAAGGTACTGAGCTCGATACGTAAAGTTTTTATCCAGAACGCTGGACAAGGGTCGTTTGGTGCTGTGGTGGTGTTCATATTCATAATGATGTCTTGTATTTCTTTTTCAGTTGGGGTAGTGAAGGTGGAGATGGTACATTGGGTAACTGTTAGTGCTTGTGTGGGTGAAGGTGGGGGGGGAGGGGCCAGCGTTATGTCCTGCGACCCGGAGCTGGCGGGTAGGTTGGCCTGGTTTGTTTTGGTTTGCAGGTAGTCTGCATATTCCTGTGGGTCTGGCTGTTTTTCCTGATCAGCAGAGGGTTCCTTTGCTAAGGATTTGACAATGTTGAACAGCTCATGTGGCTTATTCAGGGATCGTTGTAGAATCTCAGCGTGGTATTGCCTAATTCTCATTGAAACTGCTGTTCGATGGGTGCCCAGCTGGGCAGAGTAAGCTTCCTGGTTTTCGGTCGACCTGGAACGGCGCCAGCGTCTCTCTAGCTGTCGGAGTTGTCGGAGGGAGGTCTTTAGCTCGGGCGAGTACCAAGGTGCCTTCTTCCTCTTGTCATATGAAGCATTGATGGCGGGAGGGTCAATTGCAGCATTGAGACATGAGTTCCATGTGGAAATCATGTCATCCAGATTCAGTCCATGTGTGTCGTGGAGAGGTTGTGCTCTCTCTAAGATCTCTTCTCTGTTGAATGGGCGGTAGCGTTTTGAGACTGGAGCTGGTGGTTTGTTTGAGGAGTGAGGGTTAGAGGGTGAGGGATGTGTGGGCATCGAGAATCTGATTAGACTATGGTCAGACCATGGTACTGAGCATAGTGATAGGTTGATCTTGGATGTGGAACAGAGAGTATTAAACATACGTATTAAACAATAACAGGGATTGGAACTCTTTCCAACTTATTGATAAAAAGCAATTACTTAATATAATATCATCAATCAATACGACTACCTCTTTGCTTGATCCATGCCCAGTTTCATGGATTAAAACAACAAAACAAGAACTTGCCCCCTTTATTCTAAACATAGTAAATCACTCCCTTCAGCAAGGTGTACTACCTAAAGAGCTCAAACTCTCTGCCATCCGCCCAATATTAAAGAACAAAACCCTTAATGGAAAAGATCCATCATCATATCGCCCGATTGCTAGTATTCCGTTTATAACCAAAATCATCGAAAAAGCAGTTCAACTTCAACTCCAAGATTATATAGACACCTCAGCTCCCCTTGATGAACACCAATACGGGTTCCGTCCTTTCCATGGCGTAGAAACTTTACTCCTAGCTCTGATACCCTCATCAAGGGCCTTGACAACACAAAACAAGCATTCATTCTGGTATTCCTTGATATATCCGCTGCATTTGACAGTGTAAACCATCACATACTCATATCAAGACTCATCCAGATAGGTTTAAAGAAAACTACACTAGACTGGTTTAAATCTTACATATCTGACCGATCACAATATGTACAAACAAATCAAACCCAATCACCTCCATTTCCTCAAGAACAAGGAATACCACAGGGATCTGCACTATCAGCCCTCCTATTTAATCTCTATCTACAACCAATATGCTCCATATTCCGAAAACATAAGATCAATTTTCACATATATGCGGATGATATTCTCCACAATTAACCTACATAATCCCAACTATGATAAAATAACAAACTGCCTTATAGAAACCGATAAGTGGCTTAGACTAAACAATCTGACCATCAACTTTAAAAAAACTGAAGTTCTCTTTACAACAAGAAACACAAATTTCTCTCCACCAACAGACATCAAACTTCTAAATTTTACCCTTCCAGTGAAAGAAGAAATTAAATACCTTGGAGTCACCTTAGACAAGACTCTTAGCTATACAAATCACATCAAGAAAATAACAAGAACAATATATTACAAGCTTCGTTCCATTCAACAGCTGAGGCCTTTCTTAGAATATGATGATTTCAGAACTATTACACAAGCCTTAATAACCCCACACTTCGACTTTTGTAATGGAATACTTCATGGTATAACAAAAAAGAATTTAAAAATACTCCAAATGGCCCAAAATGTTACTGCAAGAATAATTACTAAAGCTAAACTTTCAGACCACATTACCCCGATTCTTTACTCCCTTCACTGGCTACCCATCTCCAGCAGGATTCAATATAAAATATTAATAACCACCTTCAAACTAATTAATAATATTGCCCCATCCTATCTAGCCACTCTAATCCATGGCCCCGCTGACAATAGAACACGACGAAGAAGGAATCTAAATACCATCTCAGTACCTGACATTATAAAGAAAACCAAAAATACAACAAGCAACAGTGCCTTCTCTTTTGTAGCACCAATCCTATGGAATAACCTTCCAGATCAATTAAATGAAAGATATTCAAAAATTCCGAAAGGACCTAAAAACACATTTGTTCACTCAATACTACTCCAACAGTGCTTACAACTTATCTATAGCCTCTCAACCTCCATAATCCGGTATGAACATACTCACTTAAATCAACTCACTTAAATCGACCCACTACAGATCATGACAACCCAACCATTGATGAATACTTAATTATGTAGATATGTAAAAATCTTAAAATTGTGTACATAGTTTTAAATACCTTACTTTATGTTATAAAATTTCGGTTTTCATGTATCTGTTCTAGTTGCACATAGTTTAACATTGTTTAATGTAATGTTCCATGTAATGTTTACTTGTTAATTTTTTTTTGAAATGTTCTCTGTAAACCGCTTCTGATCTCTGGAAGAGGCGGTATAAAAAATGCACAAATAAATAAAATAAAATAAGAGAGCTGATTGTGGTGCGAATATGAGATCAAGTGTGTTCCCCTTGATATGGGTAGGGCAGCTGATCAGCTGGGTGTAACCCATCGTCTCAAGAGCATCTAGGAAGGCTCTGGCTTGAGTGTCTTGGAGTGAGGGGAGGTTGAAATCTCCTAGTATCCAGTTCAATGTATGTGTTTTGATGGGGTTACAGGCGAGGTCAATAATTGAGGAAAGTTCATCTGGTGATGGTGAGGGTGCCCGATATAGCAGATTGATGGTGAAGTGTTTATTTGCTATAGCGATGTGGTCTAGATGGGGGTGCTGCTTGATGCAACTGTCTGGAATTGTAAAATGGTCTTGATTAGTATGAGTACCCCGCCCCCCTTCTGTCAGTTCTGGGGTACGAGTGGGTGGAGAAGTTGGGGGGGACAAACAGGTGGAGGATTACCGCGTCTGCCTCTGACATCCATGTCTCTGTGATGCATAGGATGTCGATGTCGGGGGTGACTAACATGTCGGATATGGCAGTCCATTTCTTTCGGATAGAGCGAGCATTTATTAGGGCACATTTCAGGTCGTGAGGGGGGTGTCATGATTGGGTCTGGCCTGGTGAAGGGCCACATAGATGAGGTGGGGGTGTGTTGTATGCATGGGTCTGACCGTATGGTGGTTGGAGTGGTCATGGTGTCTTTTCCATGGGTTATGAAGGATTGGGATGGAGCTATGGGTGTATGTGAGAGCTTGGGAGACTTGTGTCAGTGCGAGCAGTATGTAGCAGCTGATAAACGTGTGTGATAATGTGGTATTGGTGGGCGGTGCCATGGCGTAGGGAGATGGTAGGGAGTTCAGGTCGATCTTTTGGTTGGACGGTTTGGGTCAGTGAGTGGTTTGAGTGCATTACCAGTGATGTTGAACAGATAGGGTAAAGCACTGTTCAGCTAACAGTTCTTTTTCAGTAGCTTGTCTGCGAAAGCAGTGTCAGTGTAACGTATCAATATCACAATTTGTCACAAATTATCAGGGATAATAAATCTCTAGCACCATTGAAACCTATAACAGCTGTAATATATATCAGTTGTATCAGCTAGTAACCAATGCGATTGGGGATAAGCATAAGTTGGCTAGTTAAGCGAAACAATGAGCATACGTAAGGCTACTGACAAAGGTTACTGACGGCCAACTATTGGCAAAAAGTTAATGGCAACAGTCAATGAACAACCCTAAAAATACTGGAACAAGTTACTGGCAACAGTAAAGGCAAGAAAGTAAGCTACTGACAACAGTAAAGCTACTGGCAACAGTAAAGGCAAGAATGTAAGCTACTGACAACAGTAAAGCTACTGGCAACAGTAAAGGCAAGAATGTAAGCTACTGACAACAGTAAAGCTACTGGCAACAGTAAAGACAAGAATTCAAGCTACTAGACACAGTACAAGTGGTCAATTGGAGACAGTTGCTGGTTACTGCGAAGGTAGGTGTAGACTGCTGGCAACAGTAAGGATGTCAAGAAAAGTAATAGCTTATACGAAGTTAAAGATATTGCTGGTAGCAGAGATAGTATAAGGGTGCTATGTTTTGGTGCATTAGGTGACGTATACTTGCTATGCTGGAGCAGTTGGTCTTGCTGATGAAGATAGTGAGCTCGACCCTGGGGGAGCTCAAGCAACTGATTACTTGTGGTGATGAATACTTGGGCGTTGTTTGGGCATTTTAGAGAAGGCCGCTGCCTAAGGGCCGTGCCAAAGGGCCCTCTGGCGAGGCCCTCAGGCACGGGCCCGCAAGGCGCGGGTGCGCCAGTGGCGCTCCTTTTTAAATGGAGAGTGGGCTGCCCCGATTGGTCAGCATGAGGCCGACACGTTGCTGGATGGCTGCGGGTGGAACAGGCAGCTTGTCTCCCTCCTGGAAGAGATGGAGTGCGGTGAGGCGTCGGCCCAGGTAGTGTGCCCTTGTACGGAGGCTTCCGGACGGGTGGTCGCTTCCTCCCTCCTGGGAGAGCTGGGCAGTCAAAGGGCTGTAATCCTTGCAGCGCTCCTTATTAAATGGAGAGTGGGCTGCCCCGATTGGTCAGTATGAGGTCGACACGTTGCTGGATGGCTGCAGGTGGAACAGGCAGCTTGTCTCCCTCCTGGGAGAGGTGGAGTGCGGTGAGGTGTTGGCCCAGGTAGTGTGCCCTTGTACGGAGGCTTCCAGACGGGTGGTCGCTTCCTCCCTCCTGGGAGAGCTGGGCGGTCAATGAAGCAGGTTGAAGTGGGCTTCAACCTGCTTCATCCCAACAATATACACCATGAAAACTGGCCTATCCAGATATTCAGCACTGGCCACAGTCTGGATACCAGCATTGACTAGACAGAATAAAATTAAATGCAGCAGCTGATCACGGGATTTCAGTATAAGGTCCTTATATTTTACTGAGGCTAAATTTAAGTGGAATAGACATCATAGGGGGGACAGCATTACTGTCAATGAAAATGATACTCCTGGGTCTGGTAACTTGGTCAACAAAAGAAACAAATGCAGAGCCTGGGATCTGTCATATTTGAACTCTAGGATATAGATCTACAAACCAGTATGCATCCTGTGCTCCAGCCCATTGGCTCGTTATTTCCAACTGGTGACTATGCAGATTAAAACACTGGCTGAAACTGCAACTGGCTTATGGAATAAGCTGCTTCTGAAGCCAAAGGAAAAAAAGGGGACTATAGTAGTTGATATGGAAGGGCAGACTAGATAGGCCATATGATCTTTTGCTGCTGACATTTTTCTATGTTTCTGAAAATGGAAAATGGGTTTCACAGTGTAGTAATCACAGTCTGAATAATGAAGTTAGGCAGAGGGTGAGTGTAGGAAGTGGGGGGGGGCGTGTGATAAGGTGAGGAGGGCGAAGAATATAAGGAAGGATGGGATTGAGGAAGGTGAATGCTGGTTGGGGGATGAAGAGGGTGCGTGTGTGTGTTTTGTGCTGTCAAGTCAATGCTGACTCCTGGGGACTCAGCCCTTGGGTTTTGCAGTGGGGAGTGGGTAAACTCTGGAATATTGAGAAGCAGCAGGAAAATTCTGCAGAGGGCAATACCTTTTCCCTTAAGTCATCAATATGAACATGGACAGTCTGCTACCTTCTTCCTCCCAGAAGTCAGAATATTCATGTTTTCCGCAGCAGCAGGTGTGAGAACGGATGAGGAGTAGGAGGAATAGAGGACATGAAAGAGAACCAGGGTGGTATGCAGAACAATTGGGATGTGAGCTGGTGCATGTAATAGGGATTCTTTCATTCTCAGATCTGTCATTCCTATTTCTAGTGTAAACATGCGAAGGCTGAATAAACCTTTCACCAAATACAAAAGGCTTAAAATGAATGACACTATAGAACATCCTGTTCATGAGTTTTTATCCAGAACATGTTATGAAATGAATATCTCTTGTCATATAAACCACAAATAATTAACAAAAGCAGAAGCTACACAATACCTCCAGGGCTGACATTACCTAGGAAGCTGGGTAACCACTGCAGAAGGACACCAACATCAGCAGGGTGCCTGCCCGTGGGATATGCTGCTCCCGTGGGAGAAGGCTATGAGTAGCGATCATGGCCTCTCACAGCCTTCTGCCTGTGGGAGTAGCATGTCTCACAAGCAGGCTCTCCACTAAGCCAAAGGTGCTCTGCAGGTCATCGTGAGTGGGGGCAGGTGGCTTGCACAGCCCCTGCCTACAGGACATACTTATCCCACAGGCAGAAGGCTGTAAGAAGCAGCAATCACAGCCCAGAGAAGCAGAGCCTGCCCACAGGAGCAGCATGTCCCATGGGCAAGGGCTCTGCAAGGCAGATTGTGCCCTACCTCTCTAGGCTAGGATCATGGCTTGCACAACCCCTGCCCATGGGACATGCTGCTATGTGGGTAGGCTCTGCCCCTTGTACATACAAGAAGTGGACATGGGGGGGGCATTGGGAAGGAGGGAGTGGACATGAGGGGCAATGGGAGGTGGGTGTGGATGGGCACGGGGATTCAGAAGGGAGATGCTGGATGCAAGGTGGAAATAGGGAGGCAGTAGAGATAAGATTGAGGTAGGGGGCTAGAGAGATAAAGGGAGATACTGGACATGGGAAGGGGCATGAGGGAACAGGCATAGGGAGAAACAAGGAGGGGAGATGGAGTGGTGATGTTGGCTAGGGGGGAACTGCTGGGAAAATTCTGGACTTGGGGAGGGGAGGACACAGGGAGAAAGACTGGAGATGCTGGACAGTGGGAATAAGCAGAGAGGGAAATGCAGGACATGGGGATAATAGGGAGGGAGAGGGGATAAGATGGACATGGGGTAAATAGGTTGAGAAAGAGACGGAGAGATACTGGACATGGGAGTGATAGGGAGGGGATGATATGGTAAGAGGGGTAGTGCTGGTTGTAGGAGGAAAAGAAGGGAGAGGGCAGAGATGGAAGAATAGAGGGAGAAAGTACAGAGGTATGTTTGTTTATTTAGATTCTTGATATACAGCACCTTATAAGCCAGGGCAGTTTACAAAGTTTCAAAAAAAAAGGAAAGTCCAATGGCTGAGAAAAGGGAAAAAATTAATTGATAGGACAGAGAAGAAGAAAAAAAGAAAGAGAAAAAAGGGGGAGAGAAGAAGGGAGGAGAGGGGGAGGGAGAGGGAGCTCAGGAAATAAGAGTAACTGCAGCAAAAGTTAGGAGAGGTCAGGAAGCAGTAGGTGGTAGGTCAAAGGCTTCCTGAAACAAATAGGTCTTCAGGAGGGTCTTGAATTTAGGGAATACTGGTTCTTTCTGTAATGTGGAAGGGAGAGAGTTCCAAAGGGAAGGGCCTAGGAAGAAAAAGGCAGAGTGGCGGGTAGATTGGAGATGGGCACAAGAAGGGGATGGAAGCATGAATACAGCAGAGGCTGCAGGAGGGTGTATGGAATTGTAGTAGATCAGCCAAATATTGGGGGTGTTGGAATGAATAACATGATGAGTTAAACTAAGGACTTTGTACTGTATACGGTAAGCAAGGAGGAGTCAGTGAAGTTTTGATAAGAATTGGTGTAATGTGACCCAACGGGAGGAATGTGAAATTATCCGGGCTGGTGTATTTTGTATCAACTATAGGCAATGGAGTTGGATCTTGGTAAATACCAGAAAAAGCTAGATTGCAAAAGTCCAGGTGGAACATCACCAGGGATAAAAGAAGAGTAGTCAGTGCTTGGGGGACAGAAAGGGGCAGATAGCACGAATTTTGCGAAGATAGTAAAAGGAATGGCAGGAGAGGAGTAAAACATGTTCATGGAAAGTTAGTGCAGAATCTAAAGTCAATCCAAGATAGCGGATACTAGAGACGAGAGGAAGCGAAATGTTGGTGAGGACCGGGGCAAGGGACAGACAAGGGTCGCCAAAGGTGAACCAGATTGCAAGAGATTTCAATGGGTTTAAATGAAGGCAGTTAGAGGAGAACCAAACGGAAACATGGTGAAGATAATTGTTGAAGATGGAGAGATCAGGCTGTAGAGGGTGGGTGTGGTGAAGTAGAACAATGTTGTCAGCATGTGGATATGCTGAACTGTTGAATGAGGAGGGCAAGAGGTGCCAAGAAAAGGTTAAACAGAAGAGGAGCCTGAACAGAACCCTGGGGTACGCTGCACTGAAGAGGGACTAGGTCTAAGGAGTTTGCCCTGGAGTGCACAGAAAAGAAGCGTGAGGATAGATAGGCATGAAACCAGCGATAAACTGTCCCACAAAGCCCAGAATCACATAAATGAGAGAAGAGGAGTGAGTGATCAACCAGATTGAAAGCCGCAAAGAGGTCAAGGGAGACTGCTAAGGTGATATCACTGCATTCATGAGCTGTATGAAGATTGTTAAGGAAGGAGAGCATTATAGTTTCCACACTGCATCCGGGATGATAACCGATTTGACTAGGGTGAAGAAGGTGAGTGGAGAAGGTGCTGGGAGAGTTGGGAGAAAACAGCTTTCTTTAGAATCTTGGAGAGAAATGGTAAGTTGGAAACCAGGCGATAATTGGAAGGGTCAAGGTGGTCAAGAGAGGCTTTCTTCAGAAGGGGACAGACCAGGACTAGCTTCCAGGAGGTGGGGAAGGTGCCGGACGATAGGCTGGTGTGGAGGATGATAAGGATAAATGGAAGAAGGGCTAGAGATGGTTCTGAGAGCCAGGCGGAAGGGATGGGGTCAAGCGAGCAGAGAGTTTTATGAGAGGAGGAGAGTAGCTTAGAGAGCTTAGCAGGTGTCACTGGGCAAAAGGCAGACCAGGTGTGGGAGAGGGAGGGAGTGGCATCTGGAGAGGGTGGGGGGGGGGACAGAATAGGGAAAAGACAGGAGACAAACAAAGAACATAAGGATTGGACCTTGGAATCAATGTAAGAGACTAATTGGGATGGCGACAGAACATCAGTCGAGCAGGAGGATGAGAGGTTAGACTCTAGGGAGACCAGAGACTTCAAGGTAGAATAGGGGCACCTGGAAGAACTGGGTGCCGAGTTGATAATATCAGAGAAATTATTGCACTTTGCAGAATGTACCTCTAATCGGTAAACCTGGTGGGAGGACCTACACTGGTGTAGTGCAGCAGGTGTGCGGTGGTTGCGCCAAGCATATTCGGAGTGTCGTAGCTGGGAGCAGAGAAGGCGGAGCCTAGAGTGGATGCGAATGAGATAAAGACTGGACGGGCTGGGGTGCAGGGGAGCAACTTGGTCTAAGGCCGTAGAAAGGGAGGAAGTCCACAAGGAGACTTGTTGATCTGTGGATAGGAGGGAGAAGTTGGGAGGGAACAACTGGTTGGAGGCGGGGAAAGACTCATGGGCCTGCGGTGTGAGACTATGCAACAAACAAAGCATGCGCTTGGAATGGGGTCCTTGGGACTGGGTGGAGCATGTTGAAGATGGTGGATGGAAGTGTAGACCAAAGTGCACATTGAAATGGTCAGTCCAGGGAAGCAGGGTAGCCGTTAGGTCGGAGAATTGAAATGGGGATACAGTAGGAGATAGTATCAGGTCAAGAGTATGACCAGTAGCATGGGTGGCCAAAGTGATATGCTGGAAAAGGGCTAAATCCTGAAGCAAAGTGACAAAGGAGAGATCCCAAGGAGAGGACGGTGAATGAAAATGGATGTTAAAGTCACCCAGAATAAGAAGCTGTGGAAACTGGAGGGTAATGTCTGATATGGTAGCAGGTAGATCATCCCAAAGCTGGGGGCTGAGGCAGGGGGAGAGTAAACTAGGAGACAAACTATAGGGGGGGTTGAGTGGAGACGAAGTAGAAGAGCCTCAGGATAATGAAGAGAGGGGGGATGAAGTTGGTTAACTGATAGAGAGGAAGAGGTAAATAACAGCTACTCCCCCGCTGGTACACCCAACCCTTGGAAGGGAAATACTAGAGAGGTTTGGGGGAAGGCAGAGGTTCAGATATACAGGGTGGCCCAAAAAAAGTGAGAACATCTCGTAAATTAAAAGCTTAAATAGTTTACTTATTTACCTTTTTTAGCTATATAACGTCTTTATTTTGACAATTTCCGGTCGCCATCTTTTTTTTTTTAATTTGTCAATCGTTTACATCTGCCTTTTTGAATTTTTAACATAAGAACATAAGATATGCCATACTGGGTCAGACCAAGGTCCATCAGTATCTTGTTTCCAACAGTGGCCAATCTAGGTCATACGTACCTAGCAGTTTCCCCAAAAGACACAGGTTCCACAATGCTTGTACTGGGTCAAGCATTGATATCCTGGGTCCCTTCTTAATAATGGTTTATGGACCTTTCCTCCAAGAACTTGTCCAAACCTTTTTTAAACCCAGCTACACTAACAGCCTTTACTACATCCTCCGGTAACAAATTCCAGAGTTTTATTACACGTTGACTGAAAAAATATTTTCTTTTATTAGTCTTAAATAGTTAACCCTGTAGCTTCATTGCATGTCCCCTAATCTTTCCATATTCTGATAACGCAATCGATCTACGTTTACCCGTTCCACTCCGTTCATTAATTTATAGACTTCTATCATATCTCCCCTCAGCTGTCTCTTTTCCAGGTTAAAGAGCCCTAACCTTTTCAGCCTGTCTTCAAAGGAGTATCCTTCCATCCCCTTTACCATTTTGGTGGCTCTTCTCTGAACCTTTTCTAATAACGCTATATCCTTTTTAAGATACGGTGACCAGAATTGCACACAATATTCAAGGTGCGGTCTCACCATGGAACGATATAGAGGCATTATAATATCTTTGTTTTTTTGTTTTTCCATTCCTTTCCTTATGATGCCTAGCATTCTATTTGCTCTCTTGGCCGCCGCTGCACACTGGACTGAGGGTTTTAACATGTTATTCACAATGACGCCTAAATCTTTTTCCTGGGTGGTGGTTCCTAATGTGGAACTTTGCATCCACATTAGGATAACCATAGTTTGGGTTGTTCTTCCCTAGGTGCATAACTTTGCACTTATCCACATTTTACTACACAGGGGCAGTGGACACAGCAGGAGTCTCAGTTGCAGATCAACCTTCTGGAGCTATGTGCTCTCATGAATGCCTTTCGGGTTTTTCAAACCCAACTTTCAGACAAGCAGGTTTTAGTCTAGAATCGGACAACCAGGTGGTCATGTTCTGTGTGAACAAGCAGGGGGGGACAGGTTCCTATCCCCTTTGCCAGGAAGTCCTTCATCTCTGGTTCTTCTCCATTGCACACCGCATCCATCTCAGGGTTGTGTATTTCCCAGGTGAACTCGGTCTCCTAGTGGACAGGCTCGGCCACATCCTGTGTTCACACGAGTGGACTCTGAATCAGAAAACTGCATCTTGGATCTTTCACCTGTGGGGACCCTCTCAATAGATCTGTTCACCACCCAGGAGAATGCACGACTGCCGCTGTTTTGCTCAAGGCTTCCCTCTCTACACAGTCAGGCAACAGATGCCTTCCTTCTCCATTGAGGGAAGGAGCTATTTTATGCTTTCCCTCCCACCCCCTTAATTCTCAAAACCCTGTTCAAACTGCAGGCCGACAGGGGCTCCATGATTCTAATAGCCCCTTACTGGCCCTGTCAGCCATGGTTTCCTTTGCTGCTTTGACTAACTATTGATGACTTTGACCTTGAAGTCAAAGATGAAATAAAATATTTAGGTATAACACTAGACAGGCATTTATCACTCAAAACTCATATTAAAAACATAGCAAGGGCAATATTTAACAAAATCAGATTTCTAAAACTCTTAAAACCCCTACTGCAGCTCTACGACTTTAGAGCCCTAATGCAAGCTATAATAACTTCACACATTGACTATTGTAATAGTCTCCTTCATGGCATTCCTAAAATTTCTCTACATCTGATTGTAATGGCACAATATATGGCTGCTCGAATTATACACGTCATACTGACCATATCACCTCACTTCTGCATGACCTACACTGGCTTCCTATGCAAAGCTGAATAAAATATAAATTAATATTCAAAATCATTAAGAAAGTTAGCACCATCAACTCTTTCCCAATTGAACAAAGTTGCACCCAATGACCAGCTAAGACGAGGTCAATCCAACAACATGCTCATGACCCCTACTGACTTCAGAAAAACAAAAAAAACCACCAGCAATAGGGTATTTGAATATGTATCTCCAATGCTGTGGAACTAATTACCTGAAAATCTCAGAAATATCACAGACTTAACCTTGTTCAGGTCCCATCTCAAAACCTATTTATTTATCAAACACTTTGATAAAAACGATCGCCCACATGAAACTGACCCTATATAACACAGCTACATGATAGCCCTCTAACTTTCAACAACCTAAATTAAATTGAAGCACAACTTTGACCTGACCTCTTTTCAATAGCTACCCTAAATCAATATCAAAACTTCTTATCAGTCATTAAATTGTAAATAAGTTATGCTGTTCAGAATCATCTGATATGGCAGTATATAAAACTCACAAATAAATAAATAAACAATCCACAAGCCCTCTGTCTCATGGCATGGCTTCTGAGGGCATAATATTTGCTGGCCTCGACCTTCCTCAACAGGTCAAGGACATTTTAACTTGCGTCACGCAAGCCGTCTGCTAGACATTCTTATGCCTTCAAATGGTGAAGGTTCACCCTCTGATATATCCCAAAACATATTGACCCCTCTGCCTGTCCAGTGGAAATTCTTTTACAATATCTCCTCCACTTGTCATCTACAGATCTCAAGATGAACTCAGTCAGAGTTCATCTTAGTGCTGTCTCATCCTACTATAGGCTGGTGGATAGGCATTCTATTTCTACTCACCCCTTGGTGAAATGATTTATGCGGGATCTCCTACTCTCCAAGCCACTGATCAAACCACCACCGGTGACCTGGGACGTCAGCGTATTCCTAGTGCAACTTCTAAAATCTCCCTTTGAGCCTTTAGCCACCACTTCTTTAAAATTCTTGTCTTGGAAGGTAATCTTCCTCATCGTCCTCACCTCAGCTCACCACATTAGTGAACTGCAAGCTGTAGTGCTGGATCCTCCATACATCCGGTTACACCATGACTCATCCACACTGCCTTCCGAAGGTGTTCTCACCCTTCCACCTCAACCAATCGGTGATACTAATGGTCTTCTCCCCAGACCGCATGCCTCTAGGGCTGAAGTAGCACTACACAAATTAGACTGCAAGCGTGCACTGGCTTTCTACTTGGATTGAGCCAAGAATCACAGGAAATCCTCTCAATAATTCCTTTCCTTTGATCCAAGTCACCTTAGATTTCCAATGTCGAAACACACCCTTTCCAACTGGATTGCGGACTGCATTTTCTTTGCCTACGCTCAAGCGGGATTCTCCCTTGAGAGTTATGTTACCTCTCATAACCTGCGGGCCATGGCAACGTCAGTTGCCAACCTTCATTCTGTCTCTTTTGACAAGATCTGTCGAGCAGCTACCTGGTCCTTTATTCATACTTTCGCTGCTCACTACTGCCTAGACAGGGACTCCCATCGGGATGCTGTCTTTAGCCAGGCTGTTCTCCAGCACCTTTTGGGGATCTAACTGCAGCTCCTACCCTCCCTCCTGGACTTCTTTCTGGCACTAGACTTCACTGTCAAAGTCCTTGCCAACTGTCATTGAGTCCAACGGGGCCACTTTGTATGCACTCCCTCTGGCTCCATTCTTTAGCCTTTGGGAATACCACTAAAATCTGGTACCTGGGAGCTAGTGAGTCCCATATGTGACAATTGCATTTCTGCTTGTTCCTGGAGATAGTATAGTTACTCACCTGTACAGGTGATATCTGAGAACAGCAGGAATCAGTCTTCACAACCCGTCCTTCTGCCCTAGGGGTTGTAGGGTATTCTTTTTTCCTCTATCGCTCTACAAATTCAACTGAAGAGAGGACTTGGGAAGGCGGGGAGGCAGATGTGCAGGCGCAATGGAGTGCTCCCAAAGGCTTTCCTATTGGATGCTGGGGCGTGTTTCTGCGAGGGGCTCCATTGGTTCCGACAATACCCATATGTGAAGACTGATTCCTGCTGTTCCCGGAAATTATCTGTTATAGATGAGCAACTACACTTTATAGCTTTGAAATAGTTATAGATGATCAAAAGGTTTTTTGGATGTTTAGAATCCAACTCCATCCTGCTTAGAATTTCACAGTTGAGTTGCTCTTGTCGGGCTTCTCATTCCACATTATGCAGTAACAGCTACCAGGACAAATGGTGCCCTTGCATCACACCCTTACACACCGCCACCATGCAATGCAATGTGTGCCATCGAGTCAGCACCAACTCTTGTCACCATACTATGAGTTAATCACTAAAGAATATATTGTTTTCTTAGTACTGTGATTTTATTTCCTTCTACCTTTTTTATGTTACTTGGGGGGGGGGGATTATGTAGAAGCATCTCCCCACATGTAAATAGTGGCATTTATCCATGCAGTTCAGCTACGTGTTCAAACAGCAAGCTTAGAAAGCTGCTACTAACATGTGGAGATCTACACCTTGAACAGATTTCAAGGGGGCATAGATAGGGTGTGATTGACGGGGTCCAAAATGTTGACATGTGTACCCCATTTTAGGAGAATACACATGGATACCAAATACTTTAAACACTGGCTTTTACACTTTTCCCATGACATGCAGCTTTGAGGGAACAGTTGGAAAAGATGATGGAACCACCCAATGATGTTCTCCCTGATAGTATCACTACTCACCGTCAACCTCCCTCCAAAGTTCCCCGCACCAGTGCATTGACCCCCCCCCCTAAAAAACATCTGAAGAAGTTCTGCACAAACCCCAGACCAACCCTGCCAGGCTAGATCCCCCATCCTCCACCAGACACTTTCCCTGATGGTCTAGGAGGAACAGGAGTGATCCCCAGTTGCTCCTGCTGCTCTGGGCTCAACATTGTGCCAAATGACCCCTAGCACTAGGTTCAGAATGACACCAATCAACCCCTTATTTGGCAGCTTGAACCCTAGTGGTAGTATCATGAGACTACTACAAGGGGTTGATCAGTGTCACTTTAACCCTGGAGCCCAGTGGAGCAGGAATAACTGGGGATCACTTCTGCTCCCTCTAGACCACCAGGAAGAGTCCCTGGCAGGGACTGGGGTTGCATTGGAGTTGTGGGAGCCTGGCAAGGATTCTGGATATTGTTTTGAACTGCTTTGGGTACTTCATGAAGAGGGGGTTGGGCATACAGAACTGGTGAGGGAAGGTCTGAACTGGAAAGGGAGGAAATCAGGGGTAAGGAGGTGTGTGGATGTCAAGAGCAGTGACTTAAAAAGCTATTCTCTCACATAATTGGGAGAGAACAGGATGATTTTTCCTCCCCATGGATGAATTTGTGCACGTCCTGCCCTGGATGTCTCAATTCCACTCACAGTGACATACCCAAAATGAGACTTCATATTATTTATGCTTTAATTGTAATCCACCTAGAATTCAGATTGCTCTGTAAGTGGGCAGAATAAAGTACTTTTAAATCAACAAATAAAATGCATATATTTTAGTGGCCTAGGTTAAACAATAAAGGGTCAAACATCTGTTTGACTAGGCTTATCAGAACTTTTTATACCTTTCTTAAAAGCCAGGTTGACCATAAACCAAGGACACAGATATCTGATTTCCCCATCCAAGTCCAGCTGAGCAAATAAATGAAAAATGAGTCTACAATGTGGGGCAAAGTCTGAACAATTAACAACAGAGTTTTCTAAACTGGGAAAAAGAGTATGAAAATATTTGAGAGTCATCACTAATAAAAACTTCATTTTGTGGAACTAAGGGAGTCAAATGGGTTTAATTATTAACTAGTTTGTAAAGCTGACTTGGATAGTTCTGGGAGTAGGATGGGGAAAATATTCCTTTCAGTTTGAGCAACAGCCTGCTTCCATATCGTCTTGCTAGACCAGACCAGACAAGTGGGTTGTGCTCCCCCACCAGCAGATTGGTGGAGACAAAGAATCATTGAAAAGCCCAGGTTTCAATAACATCACTCCTATGCCTCTATTTGCCTCAGTCACCAGAGGTCCCTTTTATATTTCATTGGCTCCCTGTAGAAAATTGGAGGATTGAGAGGAAAAGAGATTGATTAAATGCTCGTGAATGACCACCTTAACTACAGAAAGGTGACTCTCTCACTTGAGCACGATGCGGGAGGCTCCACTAGACTGTCTTTTTGGTAGCTATAGGAGGAGGGAAAACTGGTTCAGCTCCATGCCCTTATCATGATAAGGGCCTGTCGAGAAGCCACAAATTGGAAGGATCTGGAAGAGTGCAACAGTTTCACACAACCTCAGCGCCCCTCCCTCCTCCTCCATCCCCCCCGGTCTCTCCCAAAGATTACAAAATACTGTCAGAGATCTGCCTGCCAGCCACCTCACACACAGTGCTGCTCAACCAGCCAGTGAAACAGCTTTCAGTGGAGCAGAGCTCAGCCTGGCATGGATCCTCTGTCTGGGGCTCTCAGGGGGTGAGTACCAAGGCTTGATCTCGTCATTGTCCTTGTTGGAGGCTCCCAGTTCCATCTCTGAGGGACGCAATTCGGGGTGAACTGCTGGCAACCACTGGTGCTGTGTGGGGGGTTTTCCAGCATTTTCTGCATGTGTTAGTAATATTTTTTCTCCAGGAACAAGCAGGAAGTCAGTCCTCACATATGGGTGACGTCAGCGCTGATGGAGCTCATATTGAACCATATGGAAAGCCTTAGAGAGATTCACCGCACATGCGTGGTCCACTTCCCGCCCAAGGGTGCCATCTTGCCTCAGTCTCCTTTTTTCCACAGAGCCCATTGGATGTTATCCAGTTTCCCCTGGAAAAGGTGTGATTTTTGTTGTTTAGTTTTGTCCAGTTTGAGTAACCAGTTCCTTCCCTCCCCCAAACCAGCTTGCCTTGGCGTCACTCCTTGGGTTCGTTCATTCGTTTTTTTTCCTTTTTCATCTTGATTTTCCTTGACCGGCATTTGCGGCCTTTTTTCAGCCAAAGGTCTTGGACCTCTGCTGAATGGCGGAGACCCCCTTTTTCCGATGGCCTCCAGTGACTTCAAAAAGTGTGACCAGTGTGGAAAAATGATGTCACTCACCGATCCACACGACTGCTGACTCCGATGCCTCGGCCCAGAGCATAACGACTCCAACTGTGAACTCTGCAGAACCATGACCTCAAAGACCTTAAAGAGTCGCCATCAGCAGCAGGAAAAGGTTTTTTCAGAAGTCCAACTCTGCGCCGGAGTCTCTGGTGACACCATGCTCCAGGGCCAGCCCTGATACCATGGTGCCCCGTGAAACTAGAGCCTCTTCAGAGTCCCATGGCTATGGTTCCTCCAAGCGGAAATCCCTGGAGATGGAGCACAAGGAGAAGAAACCCTTGAAGACCTCCTCGGAAGATGGATCTGGGAAGAAGGTGAAATCCCACCCCAGGATCCGCAGTCCCATGCGTGACTCAAAGGAGTTTGGACAGGAGCGGCCTTCCAAGCTGCCCCGTAAGGAGTCATCAGCAACCACTGACTGCCTCGGACCTCCGAGGCCATCTTCATTGAGGATGCCCCTTTGACAGTACCAATGCCGTGCCCGTGTTGAAGGCTGCAGAGCCAACGTTCCCTGTAAAATAGTTATCTCCAAGTTATAATACCCTGTTCAATGTAATTTCAGTTTGTTCAATGTAAAACACACTGATGCAGAATAGCGCGGTATATAAGAGAATGTAAATAAATAAATAAATAAACTGGTATGGAGACCAGAATGGTGGCCTTAGAGAGCAGTATATATGCCCTAGTGGCCTGCATCGGGAGTTCATGTCTGACTTGTCTGGTTCATCCACCCCGACGACAGGTCCCTCGACATCGAGGACATCCCCAGATGTTGAGCTGGTCCTCGAGCGCCACCGGCCTTGAGAGGGCCCCCGGCACCAACAAGGTCCCAGTCCCATTCCTTGGGGCACTGGTCCTCCCTGGTGAGTGGCCACGGCTCAGACAGCAGATTCTCCGGAGGTCGCAGACCGCTTGGAGTGGACCTTGACTGTGGTGACTGTGCAGCATCAAACTCATACTGAATGGGAGACCAGAACGAAGAGTCTCTAGACACAAGGTAATACCAAGACTTGCTCTCAGACCCGTCTCCCCCTATGACCCATTGACATTCCCCGCCTGAGGATGTCACTTTCCTCGATTTCATGTGGGAGATGGCCAAGGCTCTCACTATCGAGACTGAAGCCAAGGAGGACCCATGCACGAGGAATTGAGGGAGGAGTGGCCTAATGGTTGGGGCAAGTTACCTCAGGCCAGAAGGTCAGGGGTTCAAATCCCTCTAGAGGACAGCAACCTTGGGCCAGAAGGACTGGGGTTTCTAGTTCCACAGATGCTCCCTGTGGTCTTGGGCAAGCCACTTAACCCTCCATTGCCCATGTTCCCTGTAAGTATTAGTGTATGTGTCTCATATCCCCTTGTGTTAAAATGTATCCCCCAATAGTGTTGTGACCACTCCCGATTGAAGGATAAGGTGGTATACAAAACAGTCTAAATAAATAAAATAAATAAATACTCCAATATAAAACACCCCTGAAGGAAACCCTTGCACTACCAGTGCCCCTGATCCTTAACCACCTCCTCCTCTGGATGTGGGAAACACCAGCGTCGGTACCAGTTGTTAGTAGGCACCTCAACGCCATGTACCGGGTATGCTGAAGCCCTGGGTTTCAAAAGGCCCAACTTCCCCACAACTCAATGGTCGTGGAGTTGGCCATGCGTTCCTGAAGAAGAAGGGTGACTTTAGTGGTACACCAGACCTCCAGGCCTTTTTGGCCCCTCAAATGGGCCAGCAGCGAAAAGACCAGGGAAAACCTGGAAACAGCACAAGCACTGGCAAGTCAAATGCAAGGCATTGATAAGGCAGGCAAAGGGAGAATTTGAGAAGAAGCATGCTGCGGAAGCAAAAACGCGAAATAAAGACTTTTTCAAGTACATTCGTAGCAAAAAACCTGTGAGAGAGTCAGTTGGTCCATTAGATGATAGAGGGGTTAAAGGGGCACTAAGAGGCGACAAGGCAATAGCAGAGAGACTGAATGAATTCTTTGCATCAGTCTTTACTGAGAAAGATGTAGGAATGTTACCCATGACTGAAGTGGTATTTAAAGGTGCGGAAGAATTGAAGGAAATATCGAAACATCGGGAAAATGTATTACAACTATTAGATAAACTGAAGAGTAGCAAATCTGTTATGGTTTTTTTGAAGGTGTGAATAAACAGGTGGACAAAGGTGAGTCGGTTGATATAGTGTATCTGGACTTCCAGAAAGCCTTTGACAAGGTCCCTCATCAGAGACTTTTGGCAAAACTAAAGAGTCATGGGCTAGGAGGCAGTGTACTATTGGCAGAACCAAGGGTACCACAGCAGAAGAACAGAGCAATACAGTTTCAAAACTAAAGAGTCATGGGATAGGAGGCAGTGTACTACTGTGGATCAGGAACTGGTTTAAGGATAGAAAGCAGAGGGTAGGGCTAAATGGTCAATTTCCCAATGGAGAAAGGTAAATAGTGGTGTACCCCAGGGATCTGTGCTGGGTCCTCTGTTTTTTGACATATTCATAAATGACCTGGAAAGTGGAATAACGAGTGAGGTTATCAAATTTGCAGATGACACAAAACTATTTAAAGTTGTTAAAACCCAAGAGGATTGTGGAAAATTGCAAGAGGATCTTGATAAATTGGAAGACTGGGCATCAAAATGGCAGATGAAAATTAATGTGAGAAGTGCAAAGTTATGCACCTAGGGAAGAACAACCCAAACTATGGTTACACGATGCAAGGTTTATTTATTTTTATTTATTTTATTTTCTTATATACCGCACTCTTTAGCATCAGCGCGGTTTACATGGAACAAAGAACTATAAATAACAAATATTGGTTTTTACATAGAACAGGGAAATACAACTTGGATAACTTAGTTTTTACATATTGGTTTTTACATAGAACAGGGAAATACAACTTGGATAACTTAGGGAGACATGCAAAACAACTATTTACATATGTAACAGGATTCTTTGAGGAATGGTTTATGAGCAATCTATGGATAGGAATGGTTTATGAGCAATCTACGGATAGGTATTAAACGTAGTCATTGTGTGCAGCTATGGTGGATTATGATTTATCTTGTAGTATTGTATGAATAAGTGGTGCTTGAGTGCCCTCCTGAATTGCATGAGATCGGTAATTGCTCGAATTTCTGGAGGTAATGTATTCCAGCACTTGGGGGCATAAAAACTGAATGCTCTGTTGGATGTTGTTAATGTGCATTTTGTTGATGCATTTGGTATAATTAGGGTGTTTGCTGTTGTGGATATTCTGGATCTGTTGGGCGGAGTGGGCTGAAGTAGATTGACTAATGTTTCAGCAGTTATGCCGTGGATGGCTTTAAAGGTAAGTACCAGGGTCTTGAATAGGATTCTTCCGTGTGTAGGGAGCCAGTGGAGCTGCAATAAGATGGGTGTGATGTGTTCATACCTCGCTGCTCCAAAAAGAACTCTAGCAGCGGCATTCATGGCAAGTTGTAAGGGTGTCAGTGAAGATTGTGGGAGTCCTTGGAGAATGGCATTGGCGAAATCAAAATGGGGTAGGATAAGGGCTTGATATACAGTTCGGAAATCACTCGGGTCCAATAATGTTCGTAGGTGTTTGAGTGACCGGATCTTGAAATATACGGCTTTGACAATGTGGGAGATATGTACTTTCATGTCTAAGCATCGATCCAATGTGATTCCTAAGTAACGAATTGCCGGTTTTGTTTGGAGTTCAGCTTCTTTCACTTTTATATGAGGTGGCGGAGTAAAATTTGGATTTTTCGTGATGAAGAGTACCTCCGTTTTTTTATGTTGAATACGGAGGTTTTGAGATAGGAACCATTCAGATACTGCGTCAAAACACTCAATAAGAGGTGAGAGGTCTATTTGCTTTGTGGAGAATGGCATATAGAGAAGGATGTCATCGGCGTATATCTGATATTGCACATTGAAGGATTTTATGATGTTACAGACGGGCTGGACATAAATGTTAAACAAGAGAGATGATAATGATGATCCTTGAGGGACGCCTTGGATTTGGTGGAAGGGTTTTGATTTAGTTGATCTTGATCTTACTTGCTGACCTCTTCCCTCAAGATATGATCTACACCAATCAAGGGCGGGGCCGATAATGCCCTTTTCTTTTAGGCGTTCGATGAGCAGTCCGTGGTGAACAGAGTCGAACGCTGCAGCTATGTCGATGAAGATAAGTACACAGCCTTGGTGGATGTTGTCAATCAAGGAGATAATATCATTGAGAAGTGAGATGAGAAGGGTTTCTACGCCGTGGAATTCTCTGAAGCCGTGTTGATGGGGATCTAGTGGGGCTACAGTATCGATGTGGTCTTGAATTTGTCGTTGTGCTTCCTTTTCAAATATCTTAGCTAGGAATGGTATGCTAGCAATGGGTCTATATGATTCCACTTTGCTAGGGTCAAGTTTGGGGTTTTTTAGAAGAGGTCTAATTGACGTTTGTTTGAGTGCTGAGGGGAAGGATCCTGTTGTAAATGATAAGTTTAACATTCTTGTGATTAATGGGCTGATATCACTGCGTATATTCTTTATCCAATAGGCTGGACAAGGGTCAGTATGAGCAGTGGTGGTGTTGATGGCAGCAATGGTATCTTCAATATGTTTCTTGGATGGAGTGGAGAATATTGATAGATGATTTAGACAGGTGGTGTCTTGATGGTTGAAGTCAGCGATTTTGTTTGTTTGCAATAGTTTTGATTGCAGATGGTCCGCGAAGGCTTGTAGGTGTATCTCCTCAGGAGGGCATGGTGATGGTTCCTTAGATATGGATTTAACTATGTTGAAAAGATCCCGTGGTTTATTTAGGGATCTTTTGAGTGTATCCGTGTGAAATTGTTTTATTTTCGTCAGGACTGCTGTTCTGTGAGTCGAGAGTTGAGCGTTGTATGCTGTCTGGTCTTCGGTGGAGCGAGATCGATGCCATCGTTTCTCAAGTTTTCGAAGGTATAAGAGGGAGGTCCGCAGATCAGGAGAAAACCATGGTGCGTGTTTTCTGTTGTTTGAGGTTTTGCTGTGGAGTGGTTTTTGTGCAATGGAGCTGAGGCTTTCATTCCAGGATGTAATCAGGTTTTCCAAATTGAGGGTAGTGTCATTGTAGAGAGGGTTAGTTTGTGCAAGTATGAGTTCTTTGTTGAAGGCATTGAATCTTCGAGATGTCATTTTAGTGGGATAATTAGTGGTTCTGTTATGTGAGTTGTTGGGGTTGACGGGAATAGTGAAGTTAATTAGTTTGTGATCTGACCATGGGACTGGGATCGGTGTTGCTACAAGATCATTGTTTGATTCCCATGCTGATTGAGGAGCGAATATCATGTCAAGGGTGTTCCCTTTTGTATGTGTGGGACTTTTGATTAGTTGCCTGTATCCTAATTCGTTCATTGCTTCTAGTAGGGCTGAGGCATGACTAAAGTGCAGAGAGGGGAGATTGAAGTCTCCTAATATCCAGTTTGGTTTGTTGCGTTGTATAGAGTTGGTTGCTAAGTCTAAGATGTTGGGAAGCTCGTCTGAGGAGGATGAGGGTGATCTATAAATAAGGTTGATGGAACATTGATCATTGGCGATGGCAAGAATGTCTGTGTTGTTTGAGCTTCTAGAGTCTATTGTGGAGAACTGCAGGTTAGTCTTGGATAGTATGAGGGTTCCTCCTCCTCTTTTGTTCTCTCTATGGCAGGAGTGGATGGAGAAGTTATTGGGTAGGAGTTGGTTGATGATTATATTGTCTGTGTTGGATAACCAGGTTTCAGTTATCATAAGTAGATCCAGGTTATAGGCAGATAATAGATCAGTAACTATTGGCCATTTTTTGCGAATTGACCGAGCATTGATGAGGGCACAGTTTAGTGATTGTAGGGGTTCTCTTTGTTTGGTTTTCTTGGTATTTTGGAGAGCTATGTGTAGCAGGTGCGAGTGCCGTGGATGTGTATCAATTCTCAATGGAGGATATGGAGTTTCTGTCTGTCTATTGGTGTGTCTTTGTAGGATTGGGATTTGTTGTGGTTCGTGTGGTAATGCAAAGGATTCAGCTAACCATCCTAGAATGATGAGTAGGATGCAGATTGATGCAGTGGTAGTGGGAGACATTTGGAACCTTGAGACAAGGTCTCAAGGTTCCACTAAGGAACCACCACCCAGGAAAAAGATTTAGGCGTCATTGTGGATAATATGTTAAAACCCTCGGCCCAGTGTGCAGCGGTGGCCAAGAGAGCAAATAGAATGCTAGGTATCATAAGGATGCCATCTACAGCAGGCGCTACCCTCCTACTTCCCAGACCTGTCCTTCACCAGACCCTGCTCCTCACCAAGCTAGCAGGCATAATTGACAAAGCAGTGGATCCAGTGCCAAAATATCTCTGGGGTGCAGACTTCTACTCCCAGGTATTTCCTCGTCCCCAAGAGAAAAGAAGGTCTCAGGCTCATCCTGGACCTGCAAGAGCTCAACAGTAGCTTCAGGGAGAAGTTCAAGATGCTCTCCCTTGGAACACTGCTGCCATTCCTACAGTATAGAAACATAGAAACATGACAACAGAAAAATACCACATGGTCTATCTAGTCTGCCCTTCCATATCAACCACTACAACAGTCCCTTTTTTTCCTTTAGAGATCCTCTGTGTTTCTCCCATGCTTCTTTGAATTCAGATACTGTCCTCATCTTTATCACCTCCACTGGGAGACTATTCCACGGATCCACCACTCTTTCCATAAAGAAATATTTCCTCATATCATTCCTGAATCTATCCCCTTTCACCCTCATCCCATGTCCCCTTGTAGCAGAGCTGGCTTTCATTCGAAAGACGCTCTCCTCCTATGCATTTATGCCACGGAAGTATTTAAACTTCTCAATCATATCACCTATATCCCGCCTTTCCTCTAAGGTGTACATATTAAGATCCTTAAGTCTGTCCTCATATGCTTTATAACGAAGACCATTAACCATTTTAGTAGCCACCCTCTGTACTGACTCCATCCTGTTTATATCCTTTTGAAGGTGCAGTCTCCAGAATTGTACACAATACTCCAAATGAGGTCACACTAAAGACTTATACAGAGGCACTATCACCTCCTTCTTCTGCTGGCCATTCCTTTCCCTATGCACCCAAGCATCCTTCTAGCTTTTGCTGTACCTTTTCTTCCTGTTTCGCTACTTTAAGATCATCAGACACAATCAGACCTAGGTCCCGCTCTTCTTTAGTGGACAAAAGTTCTTCACCCCTATACTATATTGCTCCCTTGGATTGCTGCAGCCCAAATGAATGACCTTGCATTTTTTAACATTAAATCTCAGCTGCCAAATTTTAGACCATTCTTCAAGTTTAGCTAGATCCCTCCTCATGTTATCTATACCTTCCTGGGTGTCTACTCTATTGCAGATTTTGGTATTGTCTGCAAAGAAGCAAACGTTACCCGACAGCCCTTCTGCTATATCACTAACAAAGATGCTAAAAAGAATCGGACCAAGGATAGATCCCTGGGGCAATCAATGATAACCTCCTTCTCCTCAAAGTGAGCTCCATTTACCTGTACCCTTTGTCGACTCCCACTCAAACAATTTCTAACCCAAGCAGTAACTTTAGGGGCCATCTCTAGGGTGCTCAGTTTGTTTATAAGTTGCCTGTTCGGAATGGTGTCAAAGGTTTTACTGTAATCTAAATACACCACATCTAGGGCTCTCCCCTGGTCCAACGCCCTGGTCAGCCAGTCAAAGAAATCAATCAGATTTGTCTGACAAGACTTGCCTCTGGTGAATCCATGCTGCATTGGATCCTGTAATTTTCTGGACACCAGAAACCTCACTATTTTCTCTTTCAGCAGCACTTCCAATAATTTACTCACCACTGAAGTTAAACTAACTGGCCTGTAGTTTTCAACTACATCCTTATTCCCGCTTTTGTGTAAAGGGACCACATCTGCTTCTATCCAGTCCTTTGGCACTAATCCCGACTCCAATGAGGCATTGAAAAGGTCAGTCAGTGGAGCTATTAGAACGTCCCCAAGTTCCTTCAGGATTCTAGGGTGTATCCCATCTGGTCCCATTGCTTTGTCTACTTTAAGTTTAGCTAGTTTCTCATGAACACAGTCTTCTGTAAATCGTTCAAGATGCCTTTCACTTCTGTTCCTGTTTGTGGGTGTTTTCTGAGGTTCTGCTCCTGGTTCTTCATCTGTGAACACGGAACAGAAATATTTGTTAAGCAATTCTGCTTTATCCTCATCAGCTTCTATATATTCCTCCCCTTCACCCTTGAGTCTGACAATACCACTTTTGCCCTTCCTCTTTTCACTAACATATCTGAAAAATGTCCTATCCTTCCATTTTATTGCATTGGCTATTTCCTCCTCTTTTTGAATCTTTGTTTTCCTGACTACTTTGCTAGCTTCTCTAATTTTTTCCAAATACAGATGCCCATCTTTCTCTCTCTGTGATCTTTTGTCTTTCATGAAGGTCCCCCTTTTTTTCTTCACCTTTTCAGCTACTTCTTTCGAAAACCATAGCGGTCTCATTTTCGTTTATCTTTATTTACCATTTTAACAAAAAGGTTGGTTGCCCTTAAAATATCCCTTCAGTTTTGCCCATTGTTTTTCTACATCCTCCAGCTGTTCCCATCTTGCTACCAACTCTCTGAGGTATTGGCCCATCTTGGTAATGTTAAATTTCTTAAAGTCTAAGACACTTGCTTTTGAATGAATTTTAACAGCCCTAGTCCTAATACTGAACCACACCATCTGGTAATCACTGGATTCAAAATGATCTCCCACTATAACATCAGAAACACTTTCACCATTGGTAAGCACCAAGTCCTGTATGGCCCCTTCAAGTGTGGGTTCTGTTACCAGTTGCCTGAATAGTTCTTCCTGTAGAGAATCCAGGATCTCCTTACTTCTAGATGATACTGCAGCAGGAATGTGCCAATCAACATCCGGCTTATTGAAATCCCCTATCAGTAGCACTTCCCTTTTCCTGGCAATGCTGCATATTTCTTCAATTGCCTCTCCATCCACCTTTTCCTCCTGTGAGGGTGGTCTTTATATCATGCCAATGCAAATAGATTTCTCTTTCCCTCTATCTAGTTTAACCCATAGTGCCTCCTCTCTCCCTTTTAAGCTCTGTAGTTCCAAAATTTTAATATTATTTTTTACATATAGTGCCACTCCTCCTCCCCTTCTTCCTACCCTGTCCTTTTTGAATAAAATATAGCCTGGTATAGTTTCATCCCATTCATGGTTTTCTGTGACTGCCACTAAATCCAAGTCAGCCTCTCCCATTAAAGCTTCAAGATCTGGGATCTTATTTCCCATGCTATGGACATTTATACACACTGCTTTCCATATGTTGCTCCTTTTTCCCATTTCCATAAAGGTATTTAATGTTTCACTTACCTGGGGGTTTTCTTCACCCATCCCCAACAAATCTAGTTTAAAGCCATCTTCAATAGATTAGCCAGTGTGCTACTGAAGACATGCCGACCTTTGTTGGACAGATGGATTCCATCTCTGCTCAGCAACCCTTGGAACAGCATCCCATGGTCCAGGAAACCAAAACACTCTCAATGACACCATCCACACAGTCATGCATTTATCTCCAGAATGCGAGCTTCTTTGCCTTGGCCTTTACCATCAACAGGGAGGAAGGAAGAGAACATCACCTGCACCCCTATCTGCTTCGTCCTCTGTCCCAGAGCCATGAAGTCACTTTTGATATGCTCAGAGGGATACCAGGCAGTATCATTTGTGCCGACATGGATTAGCAACATTGGGTAATAGTCAGTGGGCTTGATGAATCTCGGCAAACTCTCCATAACATCTTGGATTTTGGCACCTAGCAGACAGCATACCTCTCTGAGCATCAAATCTGGTCAGCAGATGGACACTTCAGTACTCTTCAGAAGAGAATCACCAACCACCACTACCCTTCACTTCCTTGTGGTCACTGATTCTACAACTTTGGTGTGCTTGAGCTCTGGTTCTTCCCATTCCTGGGATGCTTTCAACTCCTCCACTTCCAGGGCTGCCTAATGGTTCTTCAGTTCAAGGGCTGGAGAAGTTGGATTGGTGATTCTGCAGGCCCTTGTGACTTGTGTCCAACCTTCGTCATTCTCTAGGCTCCTATCTTCTCCTCTGCTGGAGAGCTTGGATGTTGCAAGAAGCATCTCATCAATGTACTTCTCACTGTCTTGAATGCTCCTCAGCCTCGCCACCTCCTCTCTGAGTTCCTCATGTCTACCAATAGCCAAATTAATATGAATAAAATACAGTCCCTAAAATGCTTGTATGCAAATGCTAGAAGTCTAAAAAATAAGATGGGAGAGTTAGAATATATAGCACTAAATGAGAGGTTAGATATGATTGGAATATCAGAGACATGGTGGAAGGAGGACAACCAGTGGGACACTGTGATACCTGGGTACAAAATATATCGTAATGATAGAGCTGATCAAATTGGTGGAGGGGTTGCACTCTATGTTAGAGAGGGCATTGAGTCAGAAAGGATTAAAGTTTTCAGAAAACAAAATTTGCTGTAGAATCTCTATGTATTGAAATTCCATGTAAAAAGGGGAAGGCGATGGCAGTGGGAGTGTACTATCGACCGCCTGGCCAGAATGAACAAATGAATGATGAAATGCTCAAAGAAATCAAGGAAGCTAACAAAAGCTACAGGGCAGTAATAATAATGGGTGATTTCAATTACCCCGGTATCAACTGGGCCAATGTCACGGCAGGACATGCTAGGGAGATAAAGTTCCTAGATGAAATAAATGACTGCTTCATGGAGCAGCTGGTTCATGAACCGACCAGAGGGGAAGCCATATTAGACCTAGTCCTTAGTGGAACACCAGATCTTGTGCAAGAGATAAGGATGTTGGGGCCACTTGACAATAGTGATCACAGCATGATCGCATTTGATTTAATTAGTGAAGGAGGGATAGTAAGGAAATCCACAGTACGAACCTTTAACTTTCGAAAGGGAGACTATGATAAAATGAGGAAAACAGTTAAGAAAAAAACTAAAAGGAGCAGTTGCAAAGGTTAAAGACTTACATCAAGCTTGGGTGTTGTTGAAAAATACTATCTTGGAAGCCCAGACCAGCTGTATTCCACACTTTAAGAAAAGTGGAAGGAAGTCCAAAAAACTGCCAGCATGGTTTAAAGGTGAGGTCAGAGAGGCTGTTGTTGCCAAAAAAGCATCTTTCAGGAAATGGAAAAAAGAGCCAAACGACGAAACCTGGAAACAGCACAAGCACTGGCAAGTCAAATGCAAGGCATTGATAAGGCAGGTAAAGAGAAAATTTGAGAAGAAGCTTGCTGCGGAAGCAAAAATGTGAAATAAAGACTTTTTCAAGTACATTCGTAGCAAAAAACCCCGTGAGAGAGTCAGTTGCTCCATTAGATGATAGAGGGGTTAAAGGGGCACTAAGAGGCGACAAGGCAACAGTGGAGAGACTGAATGAATTCTTTGCTTCAGTCTTTATTGAGGAAGATGTAGGGATGTTATCCATGACTGAAGTGGTATTTAAAGGTGCGGAAGAATTGAAGGAAATATCGATACATCGGGAAGATGTATTACAACTATTAGATAAACTGAAGAGTAGCAAATCACCTGGGCCGGATGGTATACATCCAAGGGTGTTGAAAGAACCAAAATATGAGATTGCAGACCTGCTATTAGTAATCTGTGAACTATCATTAAAATCATCTCTAATACCTGAAGATTGGAGGATCACCAATGTAACACCAATTTTTAAAAAGGGTTCCAGGGGTGATCCAGGAAACTACAGACCGGCGAGCCTGACGTCAGTACCGGGAAACATGGTAGAAACCATCATAAAGAATAAAATTACTCAGCATGTAGATAGTCATGACCTAATGGGAGACAGCCAACATGGCTTTAGACAAGGAAGATCTTGACTTACTAATCTGTTATGTTTTTTTGAAGGTGTGAATAAATAGGTGGACAAAGGTGAGTCAGTTGATATAGTGTATCTGGACTTTCAGAAAGCCTTTGACAAGGTCCCTCATCAGAGACTTTGGCAAAACTAAAGAGTCATGGGATAGGAGGCAGTGTACTATTGGCAGAACCAAGGGTACCACAGCAGAAGAACAGAACAATACAGTTTCAAAACTAAAGAGTCATGGGATAGGAGGCAGTGTACTACTGTGGATCAGGAACTGGTTTAAAGATAGAAAGCAGAGGGTAGGGCTAAATGGTCAATTTCCCAATGGAGAAAGGTAAATAGTGGTGTACCCCAGGGATCTGTGCTGGGTCCTCTGTTTTTTGACATATTCATAAATGACCTGGAAAGTGGAATAACGAGTGAGGTTATCAAATTTGCAGATGACACAAAACTATTTAAAGTTGTTAAAATCCAAGAGGATTGTGGAAAATTGCAAGAGGATCTTGATAAATTGGAAGACTGGGCATCAAAATGGCTGTTGAAATTTAATGTGGACAAGTGCAAAGTTATGCACCTAGGGAAGAACAACCCAAACTATGGTTACACGATGCAAGGTTCCGCATTAGGAACCACCACCCAGGAAAAAGATTTAGACGTCATTGTGGATACCATGTTAAAACTCTCGGCCCAGTGTGCAGCGGCGGCCAAGAGAGCAAATAGAATGCTAGGTATCATAAGGAAAGGAATGGAAAATAAAACAAAAGATAATATAATGCCTCTATATCGTTCCATGGTGAGACCGCACATTGAATATTGTGTGCAATTCTGGTCGCCGTATCTTAAAAAGGATATAGCATTATTAGAAAAGATTCAGAGAAGAGCCACCAAAATGGTAAAGGGGATGGAAGGATACTCCTATGAAGAAAGGCTAAAAAGGTTAGGGCTCTTTAACCTGGAAAAGAGACTGCTGAGGGGAGATATGATAGAAGTCTATAAATTAATGAACGGAGTGGAACGGGTAAACATAGATCAATTGTTTACCTTATCAGAATATGGAAAGACTTGGGGGCATGCAATGAAGCTACAGGGTAAACTATTTAAGACTAATAAAAGAAAATATTTTTTCACTCAACGTGTAATCAAACTCTGGAATTTATTACCGGAGGATGTAATTGTGGCAAGGAGGCCTATCCGGAGTCTGGGGGAGGACAAAGAGACAGGGAATTCACCCTAGTAAAGGGCCCCTTTCACCGAGGCAGGGTAGGAAAGCCATAAACACCTCCAGAAATCAGAATACTTCCACATGGCCCGCATTTCATGCTCCCCCTATTGGAATGAAGGGGAGAGGATACAGAGCCCAGAACCCCTTAGGCAGTGAATGCTCCAAGCACTCAGATGCCCGAAGTCAGGCTGTTTGCCATCACCTGGGTAGGGAGGAGTTGAAGCTAGAGCCCTGGAAGTATAAACCTAGGCCAGAGTATGAGAGAAGAGAACGAGGGGGAGGAGGAGGAGAAGCAGGAAGCCAGACTACCACGAGCCGAGGCACAGCTGCAAGCAAGGGAAGCTTGACTGGTGCTGAGCAGAGCAGAGGAACTGAGCTTCCAAGAGAGGAGAGTGATAATTGGCATATAGCATGTCTGCAGGAGAGTTTGAAGCCAGGAACAGGAGAGACTCCAAGATCCCCCGAGAGGCTAGCTGAGTATTGTGAGCAGGACGGGGAGTCAGAGCCTATGCAGCTAGGAGAGCCTGAGGTGAAGCTGAATGAGGAGAACACTCCCATGGACCAGGGCCGGATTTACCTTGAGTGAGGCCCTACGCCAACAAAAATTGTGGGCCCCCAGCAGGGGCGGCCCAAGGGGGGTGCGGGGCCTCATTTGCATAAGGGGCCTCATTTGCATAAATATTTGCATAATGTTACCATATACTTTTAGTAAACGTGCCTCTTAATGAGTGTATGGATAAAGAAAGACTAAAAGATTTCTATATTACTATAATCCAGTGCCAACTGCCAGACACATTAGGAACTACTACAAACACTGCCCATTTAGAACCCATAGCAAACCCGCCGTATCCTAACAGCACTACCAGGACTCACAAAGCACCATACTCTACCAATCAAAAGGCAACACTGCAAATATTAAACCAATACATTTCAGAGAACAACAATACATGACCTACTGGGGAAAGAGAACAAGTGGCAATGTCAAATAGGAATTATATAAACAGAACACCTCAGCTCAGTTACACATGCAGAACATAGACCATCACCAAACAAGTAATCACAATTTAGAAATAGGAAGACAATAATTAAACTGGGAATCCCAAAAGCCAAACTTGGAATGTACAACACTGTAGAAAAAAAACTATACATTAATTTGCTCTTGTACTAAACAAAGCGCAGACGTTAATGATGCACATTTACCAGAGCTGACATATTCCAATTAATAAATTCAAAATAAAGAGATATTTTTCTACCTTTTGTGCATTTTTTTCAGCTGCAATTGCTCCAGCCACTTTCTTCTGGTTTCTTCGTGTCTTCTGCTAACTCTCCATCGTCTGCTGTCCATTTGTCCTTTCTTCTCTCTTCTAGTTTTTTTCCATTCTCTCTCTACATCTGCTTTAACATACTAATCTTTCTCCTTTTGCTCTTTCCTCATTCCTATTTCATCCACTCAAATTTTACCCCTCCATCCTCAATCCCCACTTACTCTCCCAATACCCGGCCAATTGTAGATTTTTTATCCCTCCCACATAAAATATTTTTTCCCTTCTCCATTTTACTCTTCCAGCCCCATCCCATTCTAATCCTCCCCCAACATCAGCTCCCTTCTAGTTCCAGCCTCACCCAGCATCCATTCCCTTCTAGTCCCTGCATCAGCCCATTTCCAGTCCTAGCCACCCATCAGCCCATTTCCAGTCCTAGCAACCCCCCAACCCAATACCAGTCCTAGCCCCCCCATAGCCCACTGCCAGTCCTAACCCCCCCCCATCAGCCCACAGCCCATTACCAGTCCTAACCCCATCAGCCCACCTCAAGTCCTAACCCCATCAACCCATTTCCAGTCAGCCCCCCATAGCCCATTGCCAGTCCTAACCCCCCCAGCAGCCCACAGCCCACTTCCAGTCCTAACCCCATCAACACATTTCCAGTCAGCCCCCCATAGCCCATTGCCAGTCCTAACCCCCCCATCAGCCCACAGCCCATTACCAGTCCTAACCCCATCAGCCCACCTCAAGTCCTAACCCCATCAACCCATTTCCAGTCAGCCCCCCATAGCCCATTATCAGTCCTAACCCCCCCCCCATCAGCCCACAGCCCACTTCCAGTCCTAACCCCATCAACCCATTTCCAGTCAGCCCCCCATAGCCCATTGCCAGTCCTAACCCCCCCATCAGCCCACAGCCCATTACCAGTCCTAAACCCATCAGTCCACCTCAAGTCCTAACCCCATCAACCCATTTCCAGTCAGCCCCCCATAGCCCATTGCCAGTCCTAACCCCCCCATCAGCCCACAGCCCACTTCCCGTCCTAACCCCATCAACACATTTCCAGTCAGCCCCCAATAGCCCATTACCAGTTCTAACCCCCCATCAGCCCACAGCCCATTACCAGTCTTAACCCCCCCATAGCCCATTACCAGTTCTAACCCCCCCTCAACAGCCCACAGTCCATTACCAGTCTTAACCCCCCCATATCCCATTACCAGTTCTAAACCCCCCCAACAGCCCACAGCCCATTACCACCCCCTAACTCCCTCAGCCCACCTCCAGTCTTAACCCCCCCCCGCCCATTTCCAGTCCCAGCCCCCCCAATAGCCCATTACCAGTCCTACCCCCCCCCCCCCATTGGCCTAAAGTAAAATTTAATAAAAAAAATAAAACGCTGGCTGCTACCACTGCCGCCGCGGCAGCAGCAGCATGGACTGACCCGCGGGGCCCCCTCTGCCTGGCTGAATCCCTCCCTCCCTCCCTCCGCGACGGCTGAGCCCCTCCGTGCAGGCTTTGAGAGGCACGAAGGGAGAGTGTCTCCCTCGCGTCTCTGTTAAGCCCACAGGGGCTGATGGGAAATTTCCCATCAGCCCCTGCGGGCTTAACAGAGACGCGAGGGAGACACTCTCCCTTCGCGCCTCTCAAAGCCGGCACGGAGGGAGGGATGGACGGATGGATTCAGCCAGGCAGAGGGGGCCCTGCGGGACAGTCCATGCTGCCACGGCAGCAGAGGGGGCCCCGCGAGACAGTCCATGCTGCCACGGCGGCAGCCAGCGTTTTTTTTTAAATTTAATTTAAGAAGGCTAACAATTTTTTTCAATTTTTGTGGGCCCTACGCCACGGCGTAGTTGGCGTATAGGTAAATCCGGCCCTGCCATGGACTGTTCCTTGTGTCAAGCTTTAATCCTGAGGAACAGAGAGAAAAAAAGCCAGTCTTGAGAGAGAGTTTGCCAGGAAAAGAAACCCATAGTCCACAGGCTGACTGGCCATCAGTCCCTCAAGTTGGTAAAGGGAAAGGTCACAGGGACTAAAGAACAAGCCTGGAAATTGGGATAAGCTTGTTAATTTTCTGCTGCTGGAACAAGGACACGGGGGTAAGAAAGTAGCTAATTATAACGAAGCTTTCTTGTGCCCTGAGTTATATTTCTTGCTTGAAGGTTTTGAAGCTGAGAGAAGCTATACTATCACGGACAGTGAATGTGATGTTGTTTTGTGCTTTACCCAGCAAGGCTAAAGAGGGAATTATCCTTGCTGTTAAAGACTGTGTATCCTGCACTATGGAGAACCTTTAAACAGACATTTTTGGGTATGTGTTTGTTTTTGGAGAGTGCTCTGCTTCACAGAGTCCCTGAGCAAATATCCTGTACGTGGTATGAACAAACCTTTGTGTGTATAAAATAAATTTCTGTCATTTGCCTTACCCCTTGGAGCCCGACTACAGCTTTCTGTTTGATGCACACATACAGCCCAGCAAAGACTACTTTTCCCATAAGGCAATGCGGGGAAATAGTTTGAAATGCTGAAAAAGCAGCCAGCAGAAAGTTCCTCTAAAAACCACGCCCCTCTTAGCTAGAGGCGAGTGGTGGTGGCGTGACAGTAATAAAGGCTGTCAGTGTAGCTGGGTTTAAAAAAGGTTTGGACAATTTCCTAGAGGAAAGGTCCATAAACCATTATTAAGAAGAAGCCCAGGATATCAATGCTTGACCCAGTACAAGCATTGTTGAACCTGTGTCTTTTGGGAAAATTGCTAGGTACGTATGACCTAGACTGGCCACTGTTGGAAACAGAATACTGAGCTTGATGGACCTTGGTCTGACCCAGTATGGCATATCTTATGTTCTTATGTTATGTTCTCCACTTCTTTCCTGAGAGCTTCAGCATGCAGGCATCCTGCACATGGAATCGGTCCTTCAACTGGCATTGGGACCTCTGTCTGGACAGAGGCAGAAGCTGTAACAGGGGCAACAGCTTTGGCGACGTGATTTTTCCCAGCCATTGTTCAGTTGGTGGAGCTTAGTTATCTGTTGAAGCAAAAGAGAGAGACCTCCCAAAGTATCAGCTGGTTTCCCAGCTGTCCTTTCAGAAAAAAAAGCAGTTAAATCTCTTTTAAATTTGTTCAAAATGTGCTGTTCCAAGTCCCTGTATGTAGTTAATTGTGGAGATGCCCTATAAATCAAGACGGCTCACTAGAGGTGGGTGGGATTTGGGGGGGGGGGAGGGAGGGAACTAACACCTGATGAGTTGTCAGTAGCGTCAAAGAGCTGAGAATGATACTAAAATAGAGTTTTAAACCTACCCGACTAAAGAAAATATTTCCCCATTTAAACTAAAGCACCAAAAAGAATGTAACTTTGTTTTAAAAATGTACCAAAACGTTTTTAAGAGCTCTCAAGCAGAGAGCTAGTAATTTAAAAAGCCACATACTCTTTCCTTTGCTTGAAATGTATAGCCCCTGTTAGGAATGCAGGGAGATTGGCTATGCTTCTTAGAACTAAAGGATGCCTACATGCACATCCTTTTTTTTTTTTTTTTTTAAAGCTTTATTTTCATTTTCCAAAACAAAACAGACATAACAGATGTCACACAATGCTATCTACTAAGTAACACAAGCTACCTCTAACACAACAATACAGAAATACAAAAATACAAAAACCCCTGAAACCCTCCTCCCCCCACCCTCCCCAACCCTCCCCTCCAGGGTTTAAGATGCACGATCAGTGAAGTCGAAATCATAACGGATCTCGAGCTTAGTTATCTACTCAGCTTAGCAGCCTCAATGTAGTCATTTAATAATTGCCATTTAAAAGACTGATTCCCCGGTAGCCTTTTAGTTTTACCAGAATGCTGCTCAAATTGACTATACAAGCAGACGCGGTTCCACCACTCGCGCTCAGTTACAAGGGCAGTGGACTTCCAATGACTGATAATTAAACATATTGCAATACCCATCATAAAATCTAAGAGAAAGGCACCTTCCTTAGGCAAAGAAGGTATACCCGCTGTGGACCGCAGACCTATTATCTGCCAAGAAAGGGGCTCTCTGAATTTTAGAATGAGTTGTACTTGCTTCCAAACTGAAGTCCAGTAAGTCCGGACCCCCAGGCATTCGTATACTATATGTTTCAAGGTGCCAGTCTCCACATTACAGGTCCAGCAGAGAGGGTTGAGAGTATTGTCCCACCGGGCTAGTTTGATCGGTGTGTAAAAACATTGATGAGCGAAATAAAACAGAGTCTGAGTAAGGGAGGCGGATCTAGAAACCCTTACTTGCTTACACCAGAAGTTTCTCCACTGGATATCAGATAGTCTCTTCCCCGTCTCCCTTTCCCATCTCTGCCGTATCGGCTGCATCACAAACGATGAGGATTGGGTTAATCTCCTATAAATCTGTGAGACAATACCCGGCGCTTGCGTTATGTCGCGAAGAAGTTCAGTTGCCCCTTGAGTGGATAAGCCCTGATTAGGATCTATTCCCGCCCCTACTAAGCAATGTCGAAGCTGGTACCATTGAAAGAGACAAGTAAGCGGGAGGCCAAATTCATGCTGAAGCATCTCAAAACTTTTCCATCTGTTGGCAGTCTGTAATTGACTCACTCGCCATATCCCGCGTGTATACCATGTTTTCCAAGCGAAGGACTTCTTCTGGATTCTAAATAAAGGATTATTCCAAATGGGGAGGTGAGCTCGAAAACTACAATCAGATCCGCCGACCTTGATAAAAAACTGAAAGGCCTTAAGTGTATCAACAATGATTATAGAGTGCGATGAGGCACTTGAGAACTGCATCCCTGGAGCACACTCTAATGGGATTGGTGCCAATAGCCGCTCTTCCAAGGTTACCCATACTGGTCTACCAGCAATTGGGGTCTCTAGCCATCTAGAGCCTTGTTTGAGGAGGAAGGCATGATGATAAGATTGAAAGTTAGGGAAATTCACTCCACCCTGTTCTCGACTAAGCCTCAACTTCTCTTTGGAGATCCTCGGTGTTCGATTTTTCCAAAGGAATTGAAGAAGCAGCCGCTCGAGCTGCTGATAGACGCGAATCGGGAGAATACTAGGAAGCATCTCCAGAATGTAATTGACCTTGGGAGTTATCATCATTTTTACCGTTTCCAGTCGACCCCACCACGAAAGCATTAAAGGGGACCACTTGGTAGTCAGCTCCCGGGCTAAGCTCAAGATCTCTTCAGCAGTCCATCTAACCGATTCCTCAAAGGGGTAACAGTAATGGGCCCCTAAATATTTTACGGCTCCGGACTCCCACACAAAAGGGTACTGGCTAAGATTGTCCTTATGTACCCATTTATTCATAGGAAACACCACAGACTTTGACCAATTAATTTTGTAGCCTGAGTATCTCGAATAGTTCTCTATTTGCTCTAATATCCGAGGAATCGAGTCAGGGGAGGTGAAAAGAAGGAGATCATCGGCATACGCCGAAAGTTTAATTTCCTGTCCCCCTATTGATGCTCCATGTATATCGGGACTTTGCCGTATGAGAAGAACTAGGAGCTCCATCGCTAGATTGAAGAGCATGGGAGATAGCGGGCAGCCTTGACGGGTGCCCCGTCGCAAAGTAAAAGGGGCAGAAGTCACTCCATTAACACAGACTCGTGCGGTGGGGAGAGTGTACAAAACTTCCAGAGCCCTTATATAGGTTGACCCAAAACCAAACCATCTTAGTATTGCAAAAAGAAAAGGCCACTCTAGGCGATCAAAGGCCTTTTCGGCATCTAAGGAGAGACCAACTAAAGGCTTATCCATCGCGTCTGCTCCCATCAAAATATGACATAGCGTACGCGCGTTATCGGCGGTCGAGCGCCCCGCTGTAAAGCCACATTGATCAGGATGGATCAAAATCGGTATAATTCCCGAGAGCCGGGTTGACAAGGCAGTGGCATAGATCTTATAATCAGCGTTGAGTAATGAGATGGGACGATAATTGGTAACTACCTAAGGATCCCTACCAGGCTTCTCAAACACGACTAGATTAGCTGCTGCAAAAGCACCCGTTGACTGCTCTTCCAAGGATAACATCTTGAAATACTGCTCCAAATGAGGAGTAAGGGTTTTAGCAAAGGTTTTAAAGAATTCGACTGGTAGCCCATCCGGTCCAGCGGCCTTACCCGCTAACATGGAAGCTATTGCTCTATCAATTTTTTCCCCAGTTAAAGGGGCGTCTAATTCCTCCCGCTGCTCGTCCGAGAGAACGGGCCGATGAGTGTTGACTACTAGTTGCTCAAAGCCCTCCTGTGAAAATTCCCGTTCAGAGCTATATAACTTAGTGTAATAATCTCTGAAGGCCTCGGCAATCTCAGCATCCTTAACAATCAGGCCGGTGTCCCCCAATCTCTGTAGGGCACTGACCCGTTTGGCCTCTCGCTTACCTTTTAGCGCCGTTGCTAGCATCCTGCTTGCTTTATTGCCTTCCCGGTAATAGTTCCCATATTGCCTCCTTACATTCTGGGAGGCCTCAGAGGCAGCAAGAGCGTTATACTGAAATCGCAGGCGCTGAAGCCTCACCAGAATGCAAGGGTCGGTCCTTCTCGTCAGAACCCGCTCTCCCGCCTTGATCTGCTGCTCAAGGTCGTGTAAGTGTTTCTTCTTTTGCCTTCTCGACCTTATACTAAAACTAGTGATGGCCGCCCTAATTGTGGCCTTAAAGCCCTCCCACCAAGCCCACCCGGAAGTGGCCTGTGGAGAGTTAAACTGAAAGTATTCAGAGATGGCAATAGTCATCTCTATACGAAATTCAGGGACATCTAAAAGAGACCTATCAAACGCCCAATCGGCAGACTGACTATGGCTGGAGTCAGCTTCGAGGACCACTGAAATAGGGGCATGATCTGAGATATGGATTGAGTGAAGACTAGCAGGCCCCATGTTGGGAACCAGGGCCTTGGAAACCAGAAAAAAATCAATGCGGGACTGTGATGCATGTGGCGCTGAAAAAAAGGTGAATTCGAGCTCCTGTGGATGTTGCAGGCGCCAGATGTCTACTAGGGCTAATTCCTGGATCAGAGAGGCTAAAAAGAGCTGTCCCTTCGAGCGCTTAAGCGAGCGGGGCGGCTGGCGATCGATTAATGGGTCTAGTGTCTGGTTAAAATCCCCCCCAATAATGAGTGACTTTCCACTATCCCCATAGAGCTCTTTCGCAATCTCAGCATAGAATGCCAAGCTATCAGTTGTAGGAGCATATAAACACAGAAGGACCATTTCAAGCCCCCCTATCTTTACCCGGACCTTGGTCCAGCGCCCCTCTGTATCAGATCGGCGGCTGATTACTGTGATTTTAAGAGATTTTCTAACGAGAATGGCTACCTCATTATGCTTCCTCACTGCCGGGGAATACGCTATTACCTCATATGGCCGCAGACCCAGTTTCAAAGACTCCTTCAGATTTAAATGTGTCTCTTGTAACAGCAATATGTCAGCCCCTTCGCGACGTGCGTAGTCTAAGATTTTCCTTCTCTTAATCGGGCTGTTGACTCCTTGCACATTAAAAGAGACTATTTTACAAGGAGCCATTGAAAACGGTAACAGAATTGCCACCTATAGGCCATAACAGAATACATATTGTTACCTGAAGTATAATACTGTTACTTTGTGGAAGAGCTATGCACCTCTTTAGTAAGTAAAAGCCCTTAAGATTTTGTGCCAAGCTACCCAATTGAGAAATTAACAGAAACCCTGGAGGAGAGGCGATACCCCAAAAAGTTACCGGTGAGCACAGGCCGGCAGGGCTGGTCCGGGAGACCCAATAGACAGGAGGGCCCCTGCCGCTAGCGATGCTAGCTACAAATACATGCATGCTACGTGGTACAAAATTAAACCCATCTCCCACCCCTAAGAACTAGCTTTCACATCCCTCATATAAAGGTACAAAGACTCCCCAGAGAAAAGCGAAATTCCCCTGTTAAGCACAGAATGTCAATCTGGGGTCTCTGACGCAGTTACAATTCACTGCGCAGGAGGTTAAACCGGGCTATTCATGCCCTACTGTTCATCGCATCTGGGCTGCTTCCATTTCTTCCAAATATTGTAGAAACGCGTCCGGATCTTTGAAAGTGCAAGTTTGATTATGAAGGGTGACACGCATTCTGGCAGGGTAAAGAAGACCGAAGCGTGCTTGGAGTTGCAGCAACCGAGGTCTATATTCCAGGAATCTTTTACGCCGGTTAACTGTGGGTTTAGCCAAGTCCGGGAAAAATGAGATCTTACGCCCCTCAAATTCTATCGGGGCGCGTGTGCGCGCCAATTCCAGAATCTGCGCCGCTTGCTGGTAGCGCAGTGTGCGAAAAATAATAGGTCGCGGCCTGGAGTTTTGCGGCATAGTATGAGAAGGGACGCGGTGGGCGCGATCTATTTCGAAATCCTTATCAAAAGTGCAGTGCAGAAGCTCAGGTATCACCTTACCCAGGAAGACTCTCATATCTTTCCCTTCCGAGCCCTCGGGCATTCCTACCATTCGCACATTATTACGGCGAGCCCGGTTATTGCTGTCTTCTACCTCCCTTTGTAAAGCTTTCAGCTGCTTTTCAAGCTTGGTGGTTTTCTCCAATCGGGCCTCGTGGGCAGACAGGATTGCCTCCGTTTTATCTTGCCTCATCGAGAGGCTTTCAAGCTTGGTATGGAGCCCGGCGATCTCATCATGTACAGAGCTCAACGCCGCACCGTTAGCTTTAACTAGCTCCTTGACTCCTCGAATTTCTGTAAGTAGCTCCAGTTGAACATCAGGCCCTTCTCGTGTGGCCGCCATTTTTTGTGGGGAGATGGGCTCCGGTTTAGATCGTTTAGCATTACTGCTTGACGCGCTGGCAAAATCTAAACGTTGCGGTTTGGGGCCCGCCATCAGGAAGGTGCCTTAATTGCGTTCAGGAGGCTTTGGGATTTTTGCAAGGCACTTTTATCCGGATTTGTGCACGGTCTCCTCGGAGCCACCACACTAAGCGTCTGCTCCGCTTGGCATCAGGCTCCGCCCCCCCCCGCCTACATGCACATCCTAATCCATCCCAGCCACCAACAAGTCCTCTGGTTCGTGATGGGAGGACAGCACTACCAATACAGGATGCTGCCCTTTGGTCTGGCTTCATCACCAAGGGTCTTCACAAAGTGCCTCATAGTGGCTGCAGACCACTTCTGGCTCCAAGGGTCATTGTCTTCCCTTATCTGGATGACTGGATCATAAAGGGGGAGGGGGGGGGCACAACTACAGAGGCACTATGCACCACCAGGCGCACCATAAACACCCTGCAACTCGGGTTCATCATAAACTATCCCAAGTCCCACCTCACTCCGACCCAGCATCTAGAGTTCATAGGGGCACAATTAGATACTCTCTAGGTGAAAGCTTTCCTCCCTCAGGAGAGACAGAACACCTCAAGAAGCTAACCACCGAGGTGCACTGATGACGGATGCTACCTGCCTGGCTTCTGCTCCGCCTGTTAGGACACATGTCCTCCACATTTCACGTGACACCAAATGCCTGCCTACACATGAGGGCATCCTAGTGGTGCCTCCACTCTCAGTGGACACAAGCCACAGGCAGGCTCAAGGACAGAGTGAAGGTGACCCATTAGTTGGCAAACTCCCTTGGATGGTGGCAGATTCCACGTCACCTTCAGACTGGGATGCGCTTCAAGGCACCCAGCCCACAGAAGGTCCTCACCACAGATGCCTCTCTAATGGGCTGGGGAGTGCATTGCAAGAGCCTCCAGATGCAAGGCAGCTTCTCCCACAGGGAATCCCAAATGCAAATCAACCTGCTAGAACTCCGGGCAATATACCTAGCCCTCCGAGCCTTCCACCACCTGATCCAGACCCACAATCAGATCACAATGTTCTATGGGAACAAACAGGGGGGAACAGTGTCGCAATGTTCTATGGGAACACGCAGAGGGATGCTACTAAGGGTGGTGTGCCTCCCGGGCCAGGACAATGCCCTATTGGACAAGCTGAGCAGGGTCTTCCAGCCGCACGAGTAGCACCTGGATCCAGTAGTAGTCTCACAGCTATTTTGTCTCTGGGGTGTTTCCTTGATGGACCTGTTCATCAGTTCAGACAACATGCAGCTGCCCCAATTCTTATCCCTCCAATGGCACCTGTCCCAGGTGGCAGCAGATGCGTACCTCATCCTGTGGATGGAAGGCCTCCTGTACGCCTTCCCACAGACACCGTTGGTAGCCAAGACACTGTTCAAGGTCCACTGTGACGGTGCATCGCTAATGCTGATAGCCCCTTGGTGGCCAAAGGCAGCCCTGGTTCCCACTGCTCCTCTACCTATCCGCGGCATCGCCGTTTCCCCTGAGCCAAGCCCCAGGGCTACTCTCACAGAAGCAGGTCTCTCTTCTACATCCCAACCTTAGCCCCCTTCAACCTCCCCCGGGATGTGAAAGAGATTCTTTTGGCCTTGTGATCTCCACAAGAAGGGAGTATGCTTTCAAGTGGCGCCGATTTTCGGTGTGGTGTGCAGAAAGGCGGGCAAACCCATTCTCCTGCTCAGTACAAGTGGTGCTCCAATACCTGCTTCACCTTTTGCAGGTGAAACTGAAGTCCAATTCAGTCAGAGTACACCAGAGTGCCATCACAGCACATCACCATTCCGTTGAGGGAAATCCTCTCTCAGTTCAGCCACTTGTATCCTGATTCCTGTGGGGTCTCATGTTATCCAAACCCTCTGTCCGTCCTCCAGTGGTGAGTGGGATCTTATTGTGGTGCTCTTGCAGCTCACTAAGACTCCATTTGAGCCTCTGGCTACCTGCCACCTCCGGTATCTGTCTAGGAAGGTCACCTTCCTGGTAGCACTCACATCAGCACACAGAATCAGTGAGCTCCAGGCTCTGATGACGGAACTGCCCTACACGATGTTTTACAAGAACAGGGTAGTGCTCTGCACACACCCCAAATTTCTGCCAAAGGTGGTATCCCCATTCCATCTCAACCAGGAGTTGGTGCTCACCACCTTCTTCCTGAGGCCTCATGCCAGTAGGGAGGAGACCGTTCTCCACAATCTGGATTGTAAGAGAGCCCTGTCCTTTTACCTGCAGTGGACTCAGGGCCACTGCAAAGCTCCACAGCTTTTCATATCCTATGACCCCAGCTGCCTGGGCTCCCAGTGACTAAGTGAACTGTCTACTTGGGTGGCGGACTGCATTATCCTTGCCTATGAGCAAGCAGGGATCTTACTGAACCAGATGGTTACAGTGCACCATGTCAGGGCCATGACTACTTCCGTGGCAAATCTGTGTTCCGTTCCCGTGATGGAAATCTGCTGGACTGCCATCTGGTCTTCAGTTCATACCTTCGTAGCTCACTACTTCCCGGAAAGGGAGTCGCGAAAGGACAGCACCTTCGGCCAGGCTGTACTCCATAATCTCTTTGTAGTTTAGGAAACTCCTGCCCTCTGACCCTTCTGTGTTCAGGCTGAGTGCTGGTTCTCTGCCGGACACTTGGGTCTTGCGAGAGTCTCTCAGTAAGGACCAAACTGCTGTTGATCACAGCTCACCCTTTGCAGGTTGCCATGGCATTTTTACATGTTCTCAGTAGCCTGTATTTGGGGAGTCCCATATGTGAGGACTGACTTCCTGCTTGTTCCCGGAGAAAGCGTGGTTACTCACCTGTAACAGGTGTTCTCCAGGACAGCAGGAATCAGTCCTCACAACCCTCCCTCCTCCCCTTGGAGTTGCTCCTTTACCTTCATCCTTGGATTCTAGACTCTCTTTCCTGTATGGTGGTTTCTGAGTCACCCCTGGAGGACCTGCTTTCCCTTCTCTCAGCCGGGGGATGCGGTTAGTCCACCCTTACCAGCCTTAGGGCAAGAAGTGACAGATGGCTCTATGGGTAAGGATATTCAATTGGCCGGAAGCTACGGTGACCATACTGTGAGTCACTCTTTATCTTCTAGTGGGTCTGTGGTGGTTATGCCCCCTATTGTTGGGGAGTCTTATCCAAGAGGAGAGCTTCTAGACTCCAGATTGTCCTCTCCAGAATTTCTTCCTTTTTGCAACAGGCCTGGTCCTTCTGGCATTATAATTCAGACCACTATGCCTCAGATTCAGATGGCTCAGTACTGGGCTCTGATGTGGATGAGGAAGTGCTCTCATCTTCAGAAGATTATGCAGCGGCTGGCATGATCCATCTATTTCGGAAGGAGCAGCTGGCAGCATTGATCTCCTCCGCCTTGAACTTGATGGATGCTTCCAGCACAGAGCAGGAGCTAAAGGTACACACACTTCTTCAAGGAGTGCGGAAATCCATTGCTGTCTTCTTGTTTCCGGAAGTGATCAAGGATAAGAGCCAGTCAGAGTGGGACTCTCCCGACTCCCTACCTAAAGATGTAAGGGTGTATAACGAGAGCTCTGCTCTCCTGGAAGAAGAGCGCGTTGAATGGTTTGACATTCTAAAGTAGATGCACAGGTCACGGCAGTTATCATACAGACCACCATTTCTGTGGAAGGCAGATTGCCCTTAAGGGGTGTCCTGGACTGCAAGGTGGATTTCTTGCTGAGGAGCCAGTTCAGCATGGCGGCGGCTATTCAACAGCTGGCAGTATGTACCAGCCAGATGTCTTGAGCCCTGCTCCAGTGGATTCAGCCTCTTCTACCCCTATTTTAGTCGGCTATGGCCTTCCTTTCTGATTCCATGTATGACTTTGTACGTTTGGCGGCCAGGGATGGTACCCTGATGACGGTGTCACAGTGTTGGATTTGGTTCCAGCATTGGGCAGAGGATACATCCTCCAAAGCTCTGTGAGCTCAACTGCCCTTTAAGAGGAAACTTCTGTTTGGAACTGATTTGGAGAAGCTGGTGAAGGACCTAGGCGAGACAAAATACTGCCTCCCAGAAGACAGGTCCAAAGGGCCTGTGAAGCGGGCTAGTGCCCCTTTCTCGTCATCCTCAGCCCGACCAGCAAGGGTGCGCAGACCAGATTCCCGAAGTCTTGGGACTACTGTCATTACTGACCTTGAAAACCTTTCTTCACCTCTGTTTCAGGGCCTTGGGCTCATTCTAAGTCCTTTTGTGGAGCTTGTGGGCCAGGGACTTGGTCCCTTACAGATGAGGATCCTCCCAGTCTGCGCATTGAAGGTTTTGGGACCCATTCCCTCATTCCTCTGGTGGGAGGCAGACTTTGCCTTTTCTTTCAGGAATGGGTCCAGGTTACCAAGGATGACTGGGTGCTAGACACCATTCATTTCAGCTATGTCCTGGAATGCAAAGGGCCAATTCCAGATGCCTTCATCATTTCCCCTTGTGTGTCTGTGATCAAAGGGGCTGCTATACGGACCACCTTGCTACACCTGATGGTGGTGGTGCCCATCCCCCCCCCCCACCCCCGGATGAGCAAGGCAATGGCAAATACTCTATTTTGTGGTGCCAAAGAAGGATGGTTCCTTTTGGGTAATTCTGGACCTCAAGGGGGTCAACGAGCTTCTGGAATGAAACCTTGTGCTCTGTGATTTAAACAGTGTGTCGAGGGCAACTCTTAGCTTCTCTGGATCTGGCTGAGGTGTGTTTTCATATCCCAATTCAAGTAGATCAGCAGTAGTATATGCATTTTGCTGTGCTTGGCTCTCACTATCAGTTCACTGCCTTCCCTTTCAGGTTATCCACTGCCCCAAGGTCATTTTACAAGGTCATGGTGGTAGCAGTTGTGGCATTGTGGCACCAAGGGATCTCTGTCCATCCCTATCTGGATAACTGGTTCATCAAGCTCATTCCCTATCAGAAGTGTCTCAGATGGCATCCCGAGTGGTGTCCTTTTTGGAAAGCCTCTGCTGGGTGATCAATCAGGGAAAGAGACAGCTTTTGCCTTCCCAGTCCTTGGATTTCCTGGGAGCATATTTCAGCACTCGAGTGGGCAGAGTTTCCCTGCTAGAGGAAAAGGTCAGAAGACTTTTGGATTGCCTGGCACTGTTCTGTGCACAGCGGGCCCCCAGAATCTGGGATAATCTTCAGCTCCTCAGCTCTCGTTGATGGTGAACGCCAGTCTGCAGTGGTGGCAGCAGCCCTGTTATCTGAGGAAGGGCATACCACTGGATGATTTCTCCTAGATCCTGCTAATGACATATGTCAGTCTTGCGGGTAGGGGACCCCATTGCCAAAACATACAGCCCAGGGTTGTTGGAACCACAGAAAAGCAGTGTGGTCTATCAACCACCTCGAGGCTAGGGCCATCAGGTTGACTCTTCTTTGTTTCCGGCCCTGATCAAGGACTGGGCGGTTCACATGTTTTCTGAACAACACCACAGCGGTGGCCCATGTTAATCAGCAAGGCGGCACAATGAGCACCGGAGTGGCTCTGGAGATGGATCTCCTGTTTGCCTGGGTGGAGAAGAACCTCCTAGTCTTATCAGCCCAGCAGATTGCTGGAATGGACAATGTGGAAGTGGACTTCCTCAGCCGGCATGCTCTGAATCCTGGAGAGTGGGAAGTGGGGTCATCCTGAAATGGATCTGATGGTGACCTGCTCCATTGTCAAAGTTTGCTGCTTCCGTTGCCATACAGAGATGGGGTCTGAGGCATCAATGCCTTCTCCCAGCCTCAGCCAAGTCAGCAGCTACTGCACATGTTTCCTCTATGGCCCCTGCTGGAGTATGTGATTCAGTGTATAGATCACCACCCAGGCAGGATTGTTCTGTTAGTGGTAGATTGGCCATGGAGAACATGGTTTGGAGCCCTGATGTGGCTCTTGCATGTGCCTTCTCTTTGGCTGACTCATTCTTGGAGGCTATTGTGGCAGGGATCATTCTTCCTGGAGGACCCGGCTCACTTATGGCATAGCTCTTGAAAGGAGACTGGTTAATACATAAGGGCTATTTACCAATAGTGATCTCTACTCTGTTTGGTGCCTGGAGGAGGTCTACCAAGCTAGCATACATACAGATATGGTGCCTCCTTGAGCACTGCTGTGGCACATTGCAGTTGGCTCCTGAGGCGCCAAAGTATCCTCCCTGTTGGCCTTTCTGCAGGATGGCCTAGAGAAGGGCTTCACTTAGCTCCCTGAAAGTTCAGGTGGCAGTACTGGCCTGTTTCAGTGGTCTGGTAGTGGGCAAGTCTTTGACCTTGCACCCGGCCGTCTCACATTTTCTCCAGGTGGTTCAGTGCCTGCGTCCTTCTTTTCGGTCTGTGATCCCCTCCTGGGATCTGTGTCTGGTGCTCAGGGCCATGATGGTAGCCCTCTTTAGGTCATTAAAGCATGCTACCTTAAAGGATTTGATGCTCAAGACTGTCTTCTTGTTTGTGATTTATTCTGCATGGTGGATTTCCGAGCTGCAGGTTCTGTCTTGCCGAGACTCTTATCTGTCCATTTCGGAGGAGGCCATCTTCATTCGGCCTGTGCCTTCCTTCTTACCTAAGGTGCTTTCTCCCTTTCACGTGAACCAGATGGTTTGCCTGCCCTCCCTCTCAAAGTAGCAATTTTGGGGAAAGGATAAGGATCTTCACCTGGTGGATGTTTGAAAGGTGCTCCTCCGGTACTTGGAGGTTACGAATCCCTTTGTAAGTACAACCATGTTTATTGTACTGTTTGCTGGCCCAGGCAAAGGTGCAGCAGCAGCCAGTCAACTTTGGGGGTGCTGGATTAAAGAGGTCATTGCCTCGGCATATCTGTTGCAGAACCAGCTGTTTGGAGGGTTTGAGCACCCATTCTACTCGGGCAAAAGCGTCTTTGTGGGCAGAGCAGAGCTCAGTAGCCCCTGCAGACATTGTCAGGCAGCAATGGGAGCATCACTTTCTACTTTTGTCAAGCGTTACCACTTGGATGTCCAGACATGGGTGAACACAGCCTTCAGCTCAAGGGTTTTGCTAGCTGCTGTGTCTTCTTCCCGCCCAGCTGTGGTACATCCCACTTGTTTGGACTGGTCTAGCAGGATGATAGGGAAGGTGATATTTTACTTACCAGTTAGTGTCCTGCTAAACCAATCCAGAGCTCATTCCTAAGAACATAAGAAGATAAGATATGCCATACTGGGTCAGACAAAGGTCCATCAAGCCCATTGAAGCGGCTTGATGGACCTTGGTCTGACCCAACAGTGGCCAATCTAGGTCATACGTACCTAGCAGTTTCCCCAAAAGACACAGGTTACACAATGCTTGTATTGGGTCAAGCATTGATATCCTGGGTCCCTTCTTAATAATGGTTTATGGACCTTTCCTCCAGGAACTTGTCCAAACCTTTTTTAAACCCAGCTACACTAACAGCCTTTACTCCATCCTCCGGTAACAAATTCCAGAATTTGATTACACGTTGAGTGAAAAAATATTTTCTTTTTTAGTCTTAAATAGTTTACCCTGTAGCTTCATTGCATGTCCCCTAGTCTTTCTATATTCTGATAACGTAAACAATCGATCTACGTTTACCCGTTCCACTCCGTTCATTAATTTATAGACTTCTATCATATCTCCCCTCAGCCGTCTCTTTTCCAGGTTAAAGAGCCTTAACCTTTTTAGCCTTTCTTCATAGGAGTATCCTTCCATCCCCTTTACCATTTTGGTGGTTCTTCTCTGAATCTTTTCTAATAACGATATATCCTTTTTAAGATACGGCGACCGGAATTGCACACAATATTCAAGGTGTGGTCTCACCATGGAACGATATAGAGGCATTATAATATCTTTTGTTTTATTTTCCATTCTTTTCCTTATGATACCTATAGCATTCTGTTTGCTCTCTTGGCTGCCGCTGCACACTGGGCCGAGGGTTTTAACATGTTATCCACAATGACGCCTAAATCTTTTTCCTGGTTGGTGTTTCCTAATGTTAAACCTTGCATCGTGTAACCATAGTTTGGGTTGTTCTTCCCTAGGTGCATAACTTTGCACTTGTCCACATTAAATTTCATCTGCCATTTTGATGCCCAGTCTTCCAATTTATGAAGATCCTCTTGCAATTTTCCACAATCCTCTTGGGTTTTAACAACTTTAAATAGTTTTGTGTCATCTGCAAATTTGATAACCTCACTCGTTATTCCACTTTCCAGGTCATTTATGAATATGTCAAAAAGCAGCGGACCCAGCAGAGTTCCCTGGAGTACACCACTATTCACCTTTCTCCATTGGGAAACTGGCCATTTAGCCCTACCCTCTGCTTTCTATCTTTTAACCAGATCCTGATCCACAGTAGTACACTGCCTCCTATCCCATGACTCTTTAGTTTTGAAACTGTATTGTTCTGTTCTTCTGCTGTGGTACCCTTGGTTCCGCAATGATTTTTATACTTGGCTCTGCAGGTTCATCTTCTGCTAACAGCCTTCTGTTGTAGTAGTACACTGCCTCCTATCCCATGACTCTTTAGTTTTGAAACTGTATTGTTCTGTTCTTCTGCTGTGGTACCCTTGGTTCTGCTATGATTTTTATACTTGGCTCTGCAGGTTCATCTTCTGCTAACAGCGTTCTGTTGATGCTTTCCTGTACATAGTTCTCTACTGTTGATTACTCATTGTTGCCCACAATTGAGGTTGTGTGAGGTTTGCCATGTTTCTCCCATATGCTTTGGGACGAATACTGAAGGGACCTCTGGTGGTTGAGGTGAGTAGTATAATGGGTACACTACTCGTCAAACGGATTGACAGGTGAGATAAGGATGACAGGAGCCAATCAGCATTCACTTCCGGTATATGTCCCACCTTAGGCCACGCCCTATCCCATAGAAGTGAATGGCAAGTTAGCCCCACCCACTCCTGCCCCCAGGCGTGGCCACTGCCCCCACTTGACATGCCCCCGTCCCCACCCCCAAGGATGACATCATCCAATCAGCGCCCACTCCCGGGTTTGTGCCACACCCACGCCCCGCCCCACAATATTGGCATTAGCCAATCAGCACCCACTTCCGGGTTTGTGCCACACCCACAGCCTCCCACCCTCAACCATGCCCCTGCCTACATCATCGGAAATGATGTCACGGGAAACAGGGTGTCATCAGAAATGGACTGTCGCTTTTTGCTGACATCACCGGAAACAGAGTGTCATCAGAAATGGACCATGTCCTCTTCCAATGACCTCAGCGGAAGCAGAGTTACTGACTCCGGAAATGTGTTTTGCTTCTGGTTAATGTTTACATCTGCAAAAAGCAGGAACCCTGGAAAACAAAAAATGCTTTTCTCTCTCCCACTGCCCCAGTTCTTTTTTCTCACAAAAGATTCTTAGCACAGCACAGGCTTTTCACAGAGGCACAGACAGGGTAGAAGCTTTTCTTTACAAATGTTAGACCTCAATTAACACATCTTTTGTTAGAGAAACCTGTGCTGTCAATGTGATAGAATTTTGCTTTTAAGACCTCATGGTTAAACCTGAGTTCAAATCCCCCTAATACAGCTATATTTTTTGAAGAGAGAGAGAGCTGAGTTCAAATCCCCCTAATACAGCTATTTTTAGTGGCTTTGAAAAAACCAATACGGAGAGACAAGTCTGAACATGCCTCTCTAGGGTGTGGTAACACGTGATTGGTTGAAACAAGAGGTCTGTTCTGAGCATGCTCCAGGTGTTCTGAGCATGCTCCTGGTGTAAGGCTGTGTGTCCTGTGCAAGGGGAACATTTTAACACAGAGATTCAAAAAGAAAAAATGGCTCTTTTTGGAACACCAAGCAGGAGTGACTGACTCCGGAAACAAAAGCTTTCTCCTCATCCATGTGGGCACACATTTCCTGTTGCCGTGTGTCAGTACACGTATGACACAGTGGAAACATAAGCTTGCCGGCCAACCGTATGGGTAACACCGGGAAAAAGAGCTTTCGTGGAGGATATACTTTTGCTTATATAAAACCAAAGTATTTTGTAGGGGGACCAAATTTATCATAAATGATTTGTGGATGTCCTATTGGATATTCCTTTGTTTTATTGACAAAAGGGTATAGGCTGGTAAAATAATAGTAGTGTATTTTTTCCCCAGGTCTTGTTTTGTGGTACAGACAAATGGCATTTGTTCTACTCCCAAAAAGGGTATCTTGTGGAATCAGAGGTTGCGGTAATGTGGAGTCAGCCAGGAAATCTGCACAGCCCCCGTTATTTTCTTTTACCATCTGCTTCCACTCGTGCTCCCATAGACTTATGACCTTGAACCCACGGCTTTCCAGGAATGCAGCTTTTAGCTGTGTTTTGTAATAAAGAAAACCATAGGTCATGGCTGCTACAGGATTCTGGTCTTTATCGTTATAACAGCTCGGACAGGCGTGGTGAAAACAACCATTAAATTCAAAAGCTGTTTCTACCCCATCGATCACGGCATAGCCATCAAGAAAATAAGACCCCACCTTTTTTCGCCACCTTTCAGAGCATGTGTGATCTGTATATTTTCTTTGGCCTCTACATATATCAGCCATTGAATAGATGGGGATGAATATCTCTTTGTCTGCCGGTGATAGTTATCTGGTGGAATGAGTGCCATAGTCTTGGGTTCTAAAAACATTAATCTGAACATAGCCATGCATACAGATGCAAGGGTTATATATTGAAAAGGGTCTAAACACCTTGTTTGAATTTCTGAGATGTCACCCTGCTCTACAAACACTTCTTTCTCTGTCATTTTCATGATTTCAGCTCGGTAGAGAACAGAGGCCTGCCGCAAAATAGATACATCCTGCTGGCAGTAATAAGCCAGCTCTTTTTGCAAATTAAAAGTTTTATGCTGATTGTCCTTGTACCATTGTAAAAATTCCTCTTTTTCTTCATGCAACATGTTACCCACACCGTAATGTTCAACACCCGGCATGGGGCCCACATAATTTTGATTTTCCAGAGTATTAAAAAAGTGCGGAAAGTACCCCTTGCTGTCTGTAAAACCCATGGCTTGCGGAAGTTTGCTAAGTTTCATAGGCAGGAAATTTAGAGTCTATAAAACGGATAGTCAAAGGTTCAACGGTAATTTGTAAAAGTTTAGCACCTTGAACCAGCAGCCCTGTGTTCATCTTTTCCTTAAGCAGTTGTTTAAGAACAAAATACCCGTCATAACCTTTGGAATTATGGGCTATGAAGGTGTAGCCTTTAAATTTTTTGTCACAAAAAATCTGTATAAAGGCAGAAATACATTTGAGACCCTTGAATTCCCAGTTTCTTTCATCATTTAAGTCCGTCGCATATATGTAATTAGGGACATGCCAGCCTGTTTCTTGCATACATTCACAATCATAAAAAATATACTTTTCAGATGTTTCAGTTTTACCAATAGGGGTCATAAAACATAAGTGGACACCATCCCCGGTTAGGGGTTCACAACATAGTTTACAATGCCGGCCCTTGCACTTATGTTTCTTGTCCACATAAGACTCACATTTCTGGCACAGTATCTTAGATAAACACGCCACTTCTTTTTTCAGAGCCAGATACGCGTGTCTATCTAAACACTCTTTAGAACGACAAAAGAGTTTGCAATTAGGGCATCTCTGTTGTACACCAACATTATTTGCACACGTTAGTGTTAAACAAAGACGGCACCACAATGTGCAATTATGATCGTCACTGTACGGTTTCTGACAGTAACTACAGAAGTTGCGCTCCCCATAGAATTTTTTGACATCGGTTATACCATAGAAATGGTCATCGTGTAGCAACAAGAACACAGTCTTAGGGAAACACAGGTCTGTCTGATGTCTTAAAACAAACCCATGAATTTGTGTAAAGCACAACGCATATGTTTATCTTTAAATGCTGTTCAAATATTGCTACATCATCGAGCATGACTTTTCTATGTACCGGCCACCCCAATTCATTATGTAGTTTTTTAGCACCTTCTAACAATTCGACATCTGTCATTTTTACCTGTGACATGAGGGCTGTGAGGCTACCTGCAAAACACAGGTTATTATCAGTTGTGACACAGCAGCTGGCACAGAGCCCATGGAGTTAGGGGAAAGTAAGGAACTTACCTCAGAATCAGCTGGGCAGCAGACAAACTCAGCTCATGTAGAATTAGCTGAGCAGCAAACAAACCCAGCTCATGTAGAATTAGCTGAGCAGCAGACAAACTCAGCACATGTAGATTTAGCTGAGCAGCAAACAAAATCAGCACAAGAAAAGCAAAAAGGCATTAGAGTAAAATGTCCTTGCACTAGTCCTGATGTAGCTAGAAGCAGGAAGGCTAATCAGGAACACCTGTTCTCAGAAACCCAGGCAGCATGCAAAGAGAACAAGGATAAAAGCTGCAGGGTAGAACCAGGGAAGGCCAGTAGGGGCAGCGACCTGGGAGGACTAAGCCAGCATCCAGTGAACACATGTCATGCTGGAGGAAACCCACTGAGGGAAGGAAGCAGTAGGTGTGGTAGCAGAGCAGGAAACAGCCAGCACCATGCCCAGGACCCTACTAGGATTCCTGGTAGTTGGAGAGCCCAGGAGAGAGCTGCCAGAAGCCCAGATATAAGAGACAGAACCACAGCTAAGAGGTGGGAACCTAGCTTTGCTAAAGAAAAGGCAAGAAGTTCTGTTTGGTTTGAAAGGCAAGGGCGTGGCACCAGAAGTAACTTTGATACTGAAAGTTATACAGTAATTCCACCAGCGTGGAGAAGAAGGGAAAGCCAGAAGGAAGCTTTTAATATACCGGGCATTCAGAGCCCTGGATTTAAAGAGCCCTTTCTAGAAAAGTTAGCCCATGACTCACAGGAGAGTTTTAAGGAAGACAGCAGCTGTGAAGAGAGTGACCCATATGCAATTGTAAGTGACTCTGAGTTAACACAGTGGGAGAACAACAGCTATAATTCTGACCCTGTGCCCATGGATTGTACAATTTGTTTATCTGACGATATTGTATCTTTATGTTGAGCGTGTGCAAAGCAACCAGCTGATGGTGCCTGAAGGAAAGAAGATATTTTTCTGTGCAGCAGTTCTTTTGTTTCATATTGTTTGTTGTATCCCAGGAATATCCCATCAGGGCAGGGAATAAAGCCCTAATATTACTTTTGCCTTACCACTTGACTACAAGACTCTTTTTGTATTAAAGGCAACTTAAATCTTAACACCCTAGGCAGCCGCCTAATAGGTTCACAAGAGGTAGCTATCACTCACTATCTCTCACACAGTGTTATTCAAGTCTATCAAATACATCCTTTTCTTATGAATAATATGGCTAAATGGTATCGTCTTTAAGACCCTATGAGCTCCCCCACCCCGATTTCCTATGACAAGTACAACAACACGGAATATATCACAAACCTGGATTTCTCTGTGACTCTGAAGGAGTTTAGCGATCTGATTTAAGAAATCATCAGCGTCTAATGCTTCTGGGTTTAACTTTCCAGAATACAAGGAATTGTGAAAAAGAGATGAGTGTAGATGCACCTGTACATAATCACCGGGTGAAACCCTGCTGTTAACCTCATCCAGAATATGCTGGATACCTTGCTGAATGGCAAATTGAGCCTCAGATGATGATGTTACCCTGTCTAAATTAATAAACCGAAATTCCTCTCTGGGAGGGAAATGGAACATTTGTATACCGGGGAAACCCCGTCAATGGCTCTAACCTACTTGACCTCGTTCATGGGGCTACACAGCCCCAAGCTCTTTCACAACAAAGAATACCCAGGGGCTAGGAGGAGTTCATGCAAACCCTAGCTGAATTAAATATGCCCTCTACGGTAATGGGTAATGCAGCCAACAGAGATGTACTGGCACACCTCAAAGAGAACCCATCTGTGAAGGCTACTAAAATGTACACGTGTCCGATAAAGAGCAAAGAGCTACTCCCACACAAAAAACGTAAATTATCCCACGGCCACAGGTGGTTGAGTGTGTAAAAATGTATTTTCAATAAAATGTTTAAAAACAAAAATAAAAGACTAGACAGTGGTTTCTTTTCAAAAAACCTCTTTAGAGGGGTTACTTTTTATTTAGAAGCAGCAAAACATTCACGATAGGAAACACACACTTGCTGATTATGAAACGGATTTCTAAAAGATCTACACAAAGTTTGTTTGTTGTGTTTTACAAAATGTAACACCATATCATCATTTTGCATTAAATCTTCAGAATACATTTCTAAAATATTTTCAAAAGGCACCCCTTTACAGCGGTGGTGCAAGAAAAATACACAGTGATATCCACAAGCTGTAGACATTGGGTGCTGTAATTGTCTGTTGTGGTATAAAACAGTTTTACAATGCTTGTTGAAAAAGCTCTTAATGCTGGTAGGAAAGAATAAGCTATCAGGGGGTTGTCCTTAAGAATCAAAAAATTCCCCTGTTCCATCTCCACATATATAGTGTCATGGGGTAGACAGCATAAAAGATGAAGTACTAAAGGCTAGTGCAGAGAAGGAGCCTATTGGCCAGGAGATAGAGAGCACTAAGCCTGAAACACTAAGAAACAATATACAGGAAAAGCTCACTTGTCAGAAGCCAGATAGCATTGAGCCTGAGATAGTAAAGGACAGTGTGGGGGAAGGGCTTGCCTGGCAAGAGTTACAAAACACAGACCAGGAAACATTAGGAAATAAAATAGAAGAAGAGCTTACCTGGCAGCCTCAGGGGCAGTTGTTGCAGCCCCAGGGGCAAGTGAGGCATTCACACAAATGGCGTAGTTATTGGATATCAGCAAAAAGAGGACGCCGTGCAAGTGGGACGGAGTCACCAGCGCCAGAGGACGCGACCAGAAGGAGGTTGAACCACGCCCAGACAGCTACAAGAACTGGGAGCAGTCAAGGACCTTCTCAAGGCCAGAATCACCACCTGCCTCAGGTATTGGTATCTGGGACAGCCGGGGTAGGATTCTGAGGAGGTATCTTAGGGACTGAGAACCCCAGTGAGGGAGCAAAAAGAAAAAAAGAAAAAAAAAAAAAAAAAAAAAAGGAGGTTCCGCACTTGGTTTTTTTTTTTCTCTTCTGATTTTTTTTCAGGTTGCCAAGATGGAGTCTCCAGCAGAAATCCTGAAGTGGATGGGGCTTCAGTTTGAAAAACAGCGTGAACTCGCCCAGCAGTGCCAGGAACAAGCCCTAGCCGCTATGCAGCTGCAGCAGAAGCCGCTAACGGACTTGTTGCAGGCGGTGCTCCAGGAGCGTCAGAAAGGCGAAGGACACTGTGGTGGGGTAGGCCCACAGACATGTGGTATCTTGTCTTTTGGACAATGGTCTGGGAAAGACAATATCGATGATTTTCTGGAAGCTTTTGAGCGTGTGGCTCGTGGTGCAGGCTGGCCCGAGCAGCAGTGGGTGGTTCGCCTAGCTACCTCCCTGACGGGAGAGGCCTTGGCGGCCTACAAGGCTATGCCAGCCACCCAGGCTAATGAATATGCTCATGTTAAAGCAGCTATTAGAGATAGGCTAGGCCTATCGCCAACAGTATATCGTAGGATGTTAAGAGCTGCAAAGCTACAACCAGGTGAGACTCCGAAGGCACTAGGCCACCGGATTCGTAGCCTGGTTGGGAAGTAGCTTATGCCGGAGGGAAAAACAATGGAAAGTGTTCTAGACATATTGGTGTTAGAGCAGTTTTGTGAAGCTGTGCCTGTAGAGATAAGGTCATTCCTCGCTCTGCAGAACTGCCAGACGACGGATGAGGCTACTCTCCTCACAGAGAAATTCATGGCGGCTCAGGTAGCCCATGGGTCACAAGGAGGGGCTAGCAGCTCACGTGGCATGGCAAACTCTGCTAGAGTTATGAAGGACCCAGGTATAAGCATACCAGCTACTGGAAGAGGTAGAAGTAAAGGTATTGCATGTGATTCTCCTATAATATGTTTTAAATGTGGGAGGAGGGGTCATAAGAGGTATGAGTGTGGTGAGCGCACAGCACTAATGAGTGAAAAAGCACAGCACAAACGAGAAGGCTTTTGCCTTAAGGTGGAGGTGCAAGGGGTGTTAGCAAAGGCTTTAATGGATTCAGGAGCTGAGCAGACAATGCTGTCAGAGAAATTTTGGGGTTTTCTAAAAGACAGTAAGGCAGTTCCCCGGAATCAGCCAGAGGGCCAACTAAAGATCCGTTGTATACACGGGTCATCCACCTCTTATCCTCAGTATAGGGTGTCGGTCAAAGCACTAGGCACATATAGGAAGCTCCTAGTAGCAATAGTACCCCATTTACCCTATGACCTTGTTTTAGGTCAAGATTGGCCACATTTTTATAGGGACATAGGAGAGGGCGGACAAGGGAAAGAGGGACTAGTGTCCACAAGGTCCCAGGCCCATACCTCACGGGAGAACTTTGAACCTGAGGAGGATAGGGATCCTTCTGCAGAAGAAGAAGTTACACCGCAGGAAGAAGAAGAAGATACACCCCTAGAGGAAGGGCTAGGAGAATTACCCAGCCATGAGGGTTTGATCGATCCTCCAAGAAAAGCAACTAGGAAAAGCAGGGGTGACAAGAGGCGAGAGCGCCACAATAGGGCCCTGTTAAGGGCAGGAGAAGGAGAAGGATTAGGTTTTCCTTGGGTATCCGAGGAGCTGGTACAGAAGTTTCCCTCCTTTGCGAAGGAGCAGAAAGCGGACCCCGCCTTAGGGCGCGCTTTTGAACATGCTCAGTCAGGTAGAAATACTCTCCCTAGATTTTTTCTAGAACAGGATCTGTTGTATAGGGAAAGTAATGATCCACAGACTGGTGCAGTAAGGAAACAGCTGGTAGTACCCACTCCGTTCAAAGCAACAGTGATGAGGTTGGCCCATGACCACCCGGTAGGGGCACATAAAGGAGTTGTAGGTACCCTAGACCAGGTATTGGCCCGTTTCTACTGGCCAGGAGTGTTCCAGGAAACTAAGCGTTTCTGTGAGGCATGCCCTGCATGTCAGAGGGTCTCTGCTGCTAGACCTCAGGGAGTACCTTTGATACCAATGCCCACTATAGCAGAACCAATAAAGCGGATGGCGATGGACATCGTCGGTCCCTTAGTAAAGACCCCTAGAGGGTTCCAATATATCCTGGTAGTAATGGATCAAGCCACCCGGTTCCCCTGGGCTATACCGCTAAGGAACATTTCAGCCAAGTCAATAGCAGGGGAACTTATTAAGATATTTTGTGCAGTGGGATTTCCGGAGGAAATGTTAACTGATAGGGGGAGCAATTTCCTATCCCGATACCTGAGTCAAGTTTGGGATGCCTTCGGGATCCGTCACCTGAAAACATCAGCATATCATCCCCAGGCCAACGGGATGGTAGAACGGTTTAATCAGACCCTCAAACAATTATTAAGGCGAGGATTAGATGGGAAAATGGCCGATTGGGACATTATGCTCCCATTTGCTTTGTATGCAAGCAGGGAACGCACACAGGCCTCATTAGGAGTCTCTCCATATGAACTGATGTTCGGCCGAGCTCCGAGGGGCATACTGGACATTTTAAGGGATCAGTGGGTGGAGCCAAAGCAAGAAGAAGTAGCAATTCCGCAGTTCCTACAGGAACTTAGGTCGCGGTTGAAGAGGACATCACAGGCTGCAGAACAACATTTGCAGGGTAGTCAACAGATACAAAAGAAGTATTACGATCGGGGGAAAAAGCCCCGTGAACTCAAAATAGGGGATAAGGTAGCTGTGATGGTAGCGGACCCTGGGCCGAAATTTGAGGCTCAGTGGAGGGGGCCATACACGATAATAGACCGCAAGGGACCAGTCTCTTATGTGGTCGAAACAGACAAGGGACGCCGTCAGGTGTATCATATTAATGTTCTGAAACCCTGGCGAGAGCGGACAGCCGCAGTGGGGAAGTTGCAGGTGCAGCGGCCAGTCAAAGGGACTGTACTGACCTGTATTTCGTGCTGTACAGACCTAAAAATCCCAGCCCGAAATAGCTTAAGTGGGGGGATATGTCATGGGGTAGACAACATAAAAGGTGAAGTACTAAAGGATAGTGCAGAGAAGGAGCCTATTGGCCAGGAGATAGAGAGCACTAAGCCTGAAACACTAAGAAACAATATACAGGAAAAGCTCACTTGTCAGAAGCCAGATAGCATTGAGCCTGAGATAGTAAAGGACAGTGTGGGGGAAGGGCTTGCCTGGCAAGAGTTACAAAACACAGACCAGGAAACATTAGGAAATAAAATAGAAGAAGAGCTTACCTGGCAACCTCAGGGGCAGTTGCTGCAGGCCCGGAGCAGTGAGGCAGGAAAGGGGAAAGCAAACATTCCACAGAGTCTGTGTGACGTAGTGAGAATTGGAAATGCCAATCAGGCCCACCTGAACTCAGAGTCACGTTCCACGTTGAGTGAGTTGGGAGATAAAAGCAGCTGTGAAATCTCACACAGGCAGACTGAGGCCGAGCTGGGAGGTGAAGCATTGCATGCTGAGCTGGTAGCTGGAGCGTTGGAGGCTGAGCTGGTAGCTGGAGCATTGGAGCCTGAGCAGGAGTTTGCAACTGAGACAGAGAATGGGAAACAGCAGGAGGAACACTGGCAGAGTAAGCTGGAGCCTGAGTTAGAGGTGAGACCAGAGCTTAAGTGCCAGGTGGAGAGCAGAGCTCAAGGGACCTCTGATTGCTGTTCCAGGCAAGCTGGGAGAAAAGCTGAGAGTGAAAATCCCAAGCAATTACCACAACATATGGTACGTGAGGGAACCACTGCTGGTGGGAGGCAGGCTGACCAATCCAAGAGACTTAAGCAAAGCTGCAGCCAGGTCTCCCCAGCCAGAGAGGTCCTCATAACAAAGCAAACTGCTCAGCTAACAGGAAGCAGAGATCCCATACAGAAGAGCACCCAGGGAAGAGGGAGTGAGAGGCCATCAGCCAGGCCTCACAAACAGCTTTCCCTCACAGAGAAGTACAGGGCAGAGAGAAAGCCTTGGTTGGAGGCAGACGGATTGGAACTTATCTTTGGCAGAATAGAAGATAATTACTCTGTTTATGCAAAGGGGAGGAAAAGGAATCCCAGGGATAAAAGCCATGCAGACAACCAACAAAGGGTCTCTCTTATAGCCAAGCCAGGGGAAGGAATCCCCAGAACAGCTCCTAATACCAGGGACTCTCCAAGGCAGCTCTCAAAGGTAATTACTGAGGTTTACCCAAGGCAAGGTGCAGGGTACAGTTTCATAAGGACTCACAGTCCTTACACAGGAATAAGTTATACCCCCAGGCATGGGGAGAACTGTAGCACAGAGAATATTCCTGTAACAACAGAAGGTGAGGAAGAGGTGCCTGATGATTGGGAGAGTCTTTATTGAAGTCAAGCAAGAAGTAGTATTTTGTGCACAGTGAAAATACTAGACGGTATTGCTGAAGGGTATTGTGCACAGTGAAATACTGGAGTGTATTGCCGAGGATATTGTGCACAGGGAAATTCTGGACTGTATCACTGAGAGATATTGTGCACCGTGAAAATACTGGACTGTATTGCTGAGAGAAAGCAGTATTATCATTTCTGGTTTAAAACCCTTTTGACCTGGTGAATTCAACCATTCATTTATGTTGTCCCTTATGCTGTAACATCCTAAAGGGAAGGGGAATAAAACCCATCTTTTCATTTGGACCACAACTACAGAGTCCTTATTTCTTCCACAACACAATGCTACCCGGCTCTAGGCATCCGCCTAGGACCGGCAAGTAGTCACAATAGATGGCTAACCAGTGTTCTCCAGGTAGATTATGAGGGTGTGTATTTAGCACCAAACACACGGGCTTCCTTGATATTTGTACATCCGCTAACCAGTCACTGGGTAGCACATCTAAAAAGAAATCTGCAACACAGGGGTCCTTCTTTAAAATACGGAAGATCTGCAGGGTGTTCATTTTCACGAATGATCAAAAAGAACATTCCTTCTATGATTAATTTCTATCATATTGTCAAAACCCCCATAAACAATCATGTTAACTGTATGGGGTAAGGCACTGGCAAAACGTATTTCAGCCCACAGGTTGCCAGTTTTAATTAGCGAGTAATGGTCTGCACACTCCTGATCCGGTGAAAGGTCAAACGCCAACAGGGTATAACCTCTGTAAAACTCCTGACGGTCAATCAGCAACGCTGTGTCTTTCAGATGTTTGCCACTTGCTTGTACCAGTTGCATATATTCTCTTACACAACATCCATTTTGAAAGTCAGGTTGAAGAGGTTTCCCAGGTACTTGTTCACCATCCACATATAGAGTGGCAAAATTAATATCATAATGTTTAAAATTGAAGGTTTTTTTTAGCATAATTACCACTGAAAGCATCATTATCCACAAATCCCAGCACAATGAGTTTTGGTAGCTGCCCCAAAAAGAGATTTTCCTGGTTAGTCACATGGGCTCCGGCTGGTATGCTAAACACCTTCAGCCCCACACGGTCAATAGCTTACTTGACATTAGCTTTCAGCAGAGCTTCTGCATGTCCCAGGCGCATTCCGGGGGAAACTTTAACTCTCTTTACAAAGAGCGCAGCATTTAGGATAAGGATTTTATAACTTTCTTCGGCATCACCGCTCATTAAACAGAAAGAGTTTTTGTTGAAGGTCAATTTAATTTTGAGATCCACACCATTAATCAATAGCTTTTCTTGAAAAAATAGATCGCTATGTAAATGCCCCAATAGCTCTACCTTGTGGCTAGAGACCGTAAATTGGGCCCTTTCAGTAAAGCTGACGTTGCGAGATCCTATCTCTCTCACCTCTTGCTGCCCGGCTGTGTCTTTATAAAACAGCCCGCTTGTAAACTGTGATTTGAGGGATCCTTCACCATAATTGAGAAGCAGCTCTATGAGGGCTCTGTAGGGGTAGCAGTTGTTGCCCTGGCTAATGAGTTGGTCCCCCAGGGTAACATCCAGCTGGCTAAACAGAGCTGCGATTGGGTAGTTCACCAGCGCTACTTTGGCTGCCTGATCGATGTTCGAGCCATCTTCTGCCACAATTTTACAGGTCAGGTGCAAAAGTGTACTATTTAAATCAATGTAGTCTTCACCATGACCTGCGATATAGAAGTCCAAAGGGGCTGTTTCCGACAAAGCCGATAATGGCGGAATTTCCACATAAATACTTTTTTCGATACTTGTTTGGGTCGGTGCTAGTTGAAACAGGTCCAGTTCCGATTTAACACACTCTTCAGAGCTGTGGTGTACAAAAGCCATGGTGCTTTTTAGAATATATCTCGCTGCCTAGAGCTAGTGCTTCTCTTCTTAGACTGGCGGTTAAGCTTCTGAGACCTGCCACCCATGGTTTTTTTTCTTTTAAAAGGCTTGGGCGGTCCTTGCGGTAACTCCTGAGACTCGGTTCTCTTTCTTTTAACAGCTCTTCTAATCACAGCCAGTCCTGATCCTGCCTGTTCTGTAGACTGGTTCATTTTATTTATAACAGCCATTGTGACATGACTCATGACATCCTTGGCTATGTTTTTTGTGGCACCTTTCATGTGTGGTTTAATAATTTAAAAACCCCTTCTCAAAAATGGGATAGCTTTTCTAAAGAGGCTGCGAAAAACACCGCCTACACCGGCCCCGTACATGACCGGTACTCCATGATATCCTGAAAGCCCATAGCCGCTTGTGTTGTATAATAATGCCTGTATGCTTTGGGGTCTCCGTAGTCTTTAGCCACAACCATTTTAAAAAACAGTCACCCTCCGGGGGCGCAGATGAAGCTTATGGATAACCTTCCCGTAACGAAATGAGACGTGCCTGTCCTGATCCGTCTTTATTTCAAATGTGATGGTATCGATATGCTGTTTGTTCACAGGGACATAGTGCGGCTTATCATAAGTTAATGTGATAAACTCATCCCTAACCCCCTTAGTTGGAACACAGCACAGCAGTGGCACAAAATGGTCACCTACTAACTGGTGCTCTACAATATCTTTGTACAGGTAGAGGGTATTAAAACCGGCCGTGATATCTGCTGGAAAATGGGAACGCTGTGTATTAACGTAAGCTTCTATTCCCAAAATGGTTGCCAAATCACCATACGCATAAATAGTAGACCTATCTTCCGATTTTATTTGGATTCTTCGCGCATGGGGTTCATAAATGATTAGTGGTGCCGCCCATTTATAGATGTTGCTAATGTCCTGATTCATGGATTCCACTAAACTCTGCATGGTCGCGTAATGTCTTTTCCTGACTATAAGGTGCTGTATATTTCCTGCTGCAGAAGCGACAACATACTTATGATCTTCCTTAATATTCTCCCAGGTGTTGGGGTATTGTATTTCCACGAGCCCTACTTCCCACTGTCCTTGTAAGTCCAAAGGCCTTGCTAGTTGTATGGTAAAATTAGAGCTGGTATTTTGGGAAAACACACCTGCTGAGGCATTGCTAGGCAGTGTAATATAAAAGCCACCATCATTCATTTTAAATTTTATTTTAATGCTGCTTCAAAAGAAAGAAAGAAATCAGATGTCTTGAATCTCTGATGCTTTAACCCAACTGTTAAATTGAACAGGCCATCCCCTCCATTTCATGAAGTAGAATCTGTTCCTGCCACATCCTCTTACCTTTAGAACCTTTTTGATTTGGTATATTCTGTCCTGTTGTGGTGTGACTTTTATTTTATTTTATTTATTTATTTAGACAGATTTGTATACTGCCTTATCCTTCAATCAAAGCAGTCACAACACAATTGGGGGATACATTTAACACATGGGGATATGAGACACATACACTAATGCTTACAGGGAACATGGGCAATGGAGGGTTAAGTGGCTTACCCAAGACCATAAGGAGCATCTGTGGGACTAGAAACCCCAGTCCTTCCAGCCCAAGGTTGCTGTCCTCTAGTGGGATTTGAACCCCTGACCTTCTGGCCTGAAGTACCTTGCCCCCAACCACTAGGCTACTCCTCCCTCCCAATTCTTCAGGATAAAAAGCAATTCTTCAGGATAAAAAGAACCTTGTATGACTTCACCGTCATAATCCTGTATCTTGCATGTCTCTTTCTGGCCCCTGTTTAAAATGTCCGTTATTATAAATACCTCGTCAGTCCACGTTTGCTCGTAACCTTTTTCAAATTTTCCTTTAGTTTTTGAAAGTCTTACATGATCTCCTTTCTTTAAGGGATTCTTGGTGTGCTTACGCTTGATGCTATCACCGTAGACTCTTTTCCAGATCTGCAGGGAATTTGTGTGTGTCACATCTACAGGCCTCGTCTTTATTGTTCTGTGAAAACTATGATTATAGCTGTGCACAAAAGCCTGCAATACGTCTTGGTACCTAAAGGTGTTGTGTGTAGTAAAATAACGCCACATTTTGGATTTCAAAGTCCTGTTAAACCTTTCTACCACCGCTGCTTTAACATCGTTATTGGTTACAAAATGATGAACCCCTCTTTGTTTTAATAAATTCTTCAGGGACCTATTTAAAAATTCTTTACCCTTGTCTGTCTGTATTTTTTCAGGTATACGACCTAGATTAAATATTTTTTCAAAGGCTTTAGCAACTTCATGACCGGTTTTCGATTTTAAACTTGCAGCACATGCATATTTTGACAGGATGTCTTCCACCGTTAATATGTATTTGTAGCCATTGTTGTAATGGGACAAGGCTGTCATATCAACTAAATCAGCCTGCCATTGCACATCCACATCTGACACGATCGTCTTGTTTCTTTTAAAATGGACCCTAGCAGGTCTGTGTAATGTATAAGCATCTTGTCCGGTAGCCCATCTAAATACATCGTTTCTGTTGACTGTTTTATCCTGCTTTTTAGCAGCTTGAAGTAGAGGATTTATGCCCCCAAAGCTCCCTGTAGCTTTGGGGTCATAGTAAATGCTCTTCAATAAGGTTTCCTTCATGATTGCCGTGCTTTGACTATTCTTTTTATTTTGCCAACATCTTCAGAATGGATTTATTCTACAAACCCTATGGGGTATGTTTACTAAAACCCTGTTAGGTGCGTGCCGTGCTAGTGTGCGGGATGCCATATAAGGAGTGGGCGTTTCAGTCTGAACAATCAAACCGGGATTAATCGTGCTAATGTGCGCTGTGCGCTCATGTGCGCCGCGCACATTAGCGCATGAGAATCTTGCGCGGGAAGCATAAGCAGCGCGCTGATGTGCAAGCACAGGAACAGAGCCACAGTACAATGGTCGAGACACTGACCGATGGTGTAGGGATCATGGGTTCAATCCCCCTCTGTGCCCAATATAGAAGGCTGGCTGAGGCATTACCTGTTAAAGGTAATATTGCAGTCTGAGGCATATTAGTTTTATTTTAATTACTGCTACTAGCAAATGCACTCTGAAAGCACTGTAACATAAGGCGCCCCATAAGGTACCCCAGAGGGCACATTTTAAAGTGCACTGTCCGCCAAGGCACCCTAGAATGTTGCTTATAGGGTGCTTTATAGGGTGCCGTATGAGGTACCGCAAGGTCACAGCACTGGTTTTGATGGCAGCACTGTGCAGTTTAAGGAATGAAAATCATAAGTAGGTGCACTGACATACAAGGAGGCGCAGCAGCAGCAGTGTAGCACAATGGTTAAAAGACTGACCAATGATGCAAGAGTCATGGGTTCAATCCCCCACTGTGCCTAATGAAGAAGGCTGGCTGACACATTACCTGTTATAGGTAATATTACTGTAGGGGGCATTTTATTTTTATTTTAATTAGTGCTGCTAGCAAACACACCCTCAAAGTATTGTAACATAAGGTGCTGCATAAGGCGCCTCATAGGGTACCCCAGAGGGTACATTTTAAAGTGCACTGTCCACCACGGCACCCTACAATGTTGCTGAAAGGGTGGCCTATAGGGCACCATATAGGGTGCCCTATGAGGCACAGCAAGGTCATAGCACTGTGTTTGATGGCAGCACTGTGCATTTAAACGCATGGAAATCTGAAGTAGGTGCGCTGACATGCAACGAGGAACAGCAGTGTAGCACAATGGTTAAGGCACTGAATGCTGATACAGGGGTCATGAGTTTGCTCCCCAGTGTGCCTAATACGTAAAGCTGGCTGAGGCATCAGCTTTGCAATATACGTATTGTTTCCTGCAGCACTTTATTTGTATTTTATTAATTGCTGCCAGCAAACACGCCCTCTCGTGCCGTAACTGAAGGTGCCGCATAAGGCACCCTATAAGGCACTCCATGGGGCACATTATAAAGTGCACTGTCCGCCACGGCACCCTAAAATGTCCCCTATAGGGCACCCTATAAGTCGCTCCACAGGATAACGTATAGTGCACCTTATATGGACGGTAACCATAAGGTGCCCTATAGGGCGCCCTATAAAGCGCCCTCTGAGGCACCTTATGGGTACAGTACGCTGAGAGTGTTTTTGCTGGCAGCAATAATGTACATTAAAAAGAGATAATGCTTTGGGCAGCCCTATCAAATAACCCCACTGTGGGTTTGAACCCATGACCTCTGGCTCCACAGGCAGTGAAGTAACCAGTGGGCTACAGCTCTATAGCTGCTAGCAAGTCTTTGGCTGGCTGCAGAGGGACTGCATGTCACCACACAGACAGTCTGCTGTGGTCACCAGGATAGGGTTAGCCCACCCGTACCCATGATGCACTGCACATGGAAATCAGCTGTCCACAGATGAACACAAGATGGGGTATGCATCCCCACAGCACCTCGGCCTGGTAGGGGGTACTGACCGTGTGTGTTACTGGCACAGAGTAGCTACACATCGTCACATTGTGCGGGCATTGTGCTCACCCTGAGGGTGCGGTGAGGCACCCAGCACCAGGTCCACAGCACCTTCCATCACAGAAATATGCCATGCTGCAGGTCCCCAGCAGTGCTAATGTGGGAGATAGGTAGTTTCTGCAGACACACCTTGGATATATCTGTATGTCTCAGTCAGGTGTATGGACCCCTAGGAGGATTATGTACCACCACCACCCTCCTCCTCCAGGGCTGAGGGTGGTAAACAGGGTCTCCCATCAACAGATCCACATTCTACCTCCCTGCAATGGTGGCAGTAAAGGGGACCATCAACCCCAGTCCTGCTGGGGAACAGACACCTACAGCGCAGTCAATGCAGCTCTGTACACATCCATAACGCAATAGCAGACAGACATTAGGCCTGGATATGCTAAGCTGCACCCCACCACTATCTAATATTCTCCTGCAACAAGCCTTCAAGCCGCTGCACCCTGCAAGGCGCTCCATCAAGACACATACCAGCTGCAAACAGTCTGCTAGCTAGTCCATAGTGCATGTCCCTGTTGGAAATGCATGTACTCAGAACTGGGATGTCAGCATACACAACAAGCAGATAAGTCAGTGACTGGGCCCCAAAAGGAAACCCATAAATATCACATGAGAGAAATACTATAAAGCACTATGGGGGTGCCTAGCCATGCCGTGGTCACTGCACAGTCAGGGTGTGAGTGATCTCCCAGCAGGACATGCTGTGGCCACCCTGTCTGTGTAGGTGGTGGCCGGGCACTACAATGTCCCAGCCATTGCCCTATGCCCTGTGCAGATGCATCCTGGCCAGGCCACCCTGTCCGGACAATACCCATGGTACCTTGCTCCTCATTATGCACATTGGCAGGCCAATACTGGCAATAGTGCTGGCAGTGTGGGCTGTGCATGGTGTTTTCAGCCACCACACAATGGATAGACAGACACACACTCCCACACCTATGCCAGCATTGTGCTACTATAGAGGAGTTTAGCAGCTCTGGCCACCACACCAGTCCTGGGCACAGTACAGGCATGGATATGGTACGCAATACTGTTGGGGGTCACTCCCCAGGGTGGTAAACAATGTCAGAGACCAGACCTGAAGCACACACCGCAGACATCAGAAAGATTGTTATGATGGAGCTCAATCAGCAAACTGTGCTTAACGTAGGAATTGCTATCTGCCAGTAATCATAGCAAACGTTTAATAGCTGTGTACCGTATACCCAGGTGTAGGGTGGCATTGCTAAGGTATGCAAGTGCTATTATTGGGAGATGCACGCAGGGCCCAATGTCCTGCCTCTCCAGGAGGCATTGGCTAATGGGGCCTGTGGGTGTGGGTGTGGGTGTGTCTGCCCCTGTTGGCTGCTGCTTTACGGCAGAGGTTCCCAACTCCAGTCCTGGTGTGCCAAACACTGTTCGGGTTTTCATGCTGTCCCTCATGAATATGCATGAGATACATCTGCATACCATGGGGGTGGTGCATAGATATGCAGCACAGGCATCTTTATTAGAGGCAGCATGGAACCTGAATGGTGTTTGGCCCTCCAGGACTGCATTTGGGAGACTCTGCTCTAGGTAATGCGCCTGTTTATGGTGTCTGTGCTCAGTGGGGTAAAATATAGGCGTATTAACCATGCGTATGTTCTCTGCAATAAAGGTTTGTCCTTTCTATCATGGTTTAGTTGTGGGAAAAATATGTGGACTGGATTGGCAGTAGCCCCAGCTGGGCTTTGAACCTGTGACTTTCTGTTCTTGTACTCACTGTCTGTGTGCACTGCACCACCGTGTTGCCACAGATATGCTGCATTCCCTGGGGAGTCCATGACTGTACATCCGACAGGGCCTGTTTGTTGCAGTGCATGGCACCCACCTGGACAGGGCTAGGCCATGGTCTGCTGTTGCCACCAGCTGCTGCCACCTCCACCACCAGTACCGCTCCATCCTTAGATTGGAGACAGCATAAACCCTGAAGGATTTGTGGCCCTCCAGGACTGCATTTGGGGGAATCTGCTCTAGGTAATGTGCATGTTTCTGGTGTCTGTCCTCTGTAGGGTAAAATAGAGGTGTTTGAGCTATGCTTATGTTGTCTGCAATAAAGGTTCGTCTTTACTATCACAATATAGTTGTGGGTAAAATATTGGGACTGGATTGGCAGGAGCCCCAGCTGGGGTTTGAACCTGTGACCTTCTGTCTCCAAACACACTGGTTGTGTGCACTGCACCACCGTGTTGCCACAGAGACAGTGTATTCCCTGATGATACCATGACTGTTTGTCCGGCAGGGCCTGTCTGCTGCAGTGCATTGCACCCACCTACACAGGGCTAGGCCATGGTCTGCTCTGGGCAGCTGCCACTGCCCCCCTCCACCTCCAGTACCCCTGTGACACCATACATGGCCTTCTGCTGGTGGTGCTAGTGGTACGCAGTCTTAGGCCATCCTGTGTGCGGGTAGGCGGCTGCCTATTGTGCGGGTTCTGGGGTAGGGGTGCCTGCATATCTGTCCGCACGTTCCCCAATCACCGCCTGCCAATGTTCTGTGCCCTTGGGGGTACCTGCTGGGTACTATCCCCTGTGACACTGTGCTAAACACTCTCATGCCCATGTTGGGCCCTCATTAGTTGCTGTCTGGCTGCTGTTCAGTTTCAGCATTCCTAAGTGCCATCTAGGCATCTGCCTAGTCCGCACTGTGCCCCAGCTGCACCACAGCATGTGCCGCCTGCAGCCCTCTGTATCCCCTTTCCCAGCATCTGTCCAGTTGCCCATTCCGACCTGCCCGCCCTGCTGTTGTGGAACATGTGCATGCCATAGGTAACCTTTCCAATGGAGAGGGAAACCCTGATCAGTGCTATTTCACTGTGGGATCATTCACCTTGTATGGGGACGGAGCGTAGACCCTTCTAAAATTCATATTTATTTTTTTTGTCTTTCTTGGGAGTGTTTTTTGATGTTTCCCATTACTTTCACTATTGCCCAGCTTGATTATAATTTTTTAAAATTTTATTGGGGTCCTTTTCAATGTTTATTTGTACTTTTGTACCGTGCACATGTATCACACTTATCACTGTTTTGTAGGTTTCCCTGGTTTTGCTGTACATTGCTGACAGAAATGGTTTCTCTTCCCTTTAAATCAGCTCTACCGCGAGGTTTTCACTCGCGGTATTTTTTTCCTTGAATTTCAGCCCCGCTAGCGTGCGGGGAGCCTTTCCCCTCCCACTCTCCACCCATTGACCCCTTCTCTCCGCCCCTGGGGAGCCTTCCTCCGCCCTCCGGGAGCCTTTTCACGCCTTTATCGCACATCAGCACGCTGCGCACATGAGCAGGCACTTTAGTGCGGTGCACACCTGTGCAGGGCACATTTGTGCCCCGTAACGTGAAATTAGCATGCACTAAGGTACCTTAGTGCACGCTAATGTGCCCCGCGCACATTAGCGCAGTTTAGTAAACATACCCTTATGTGTTTTAAAGTATAGCCTGTTCTTTCTACCAATCACATGTGCGGTCACACCCTAGAGCAGGGGTGGGCAAACTTGGTCCTGGAGGGCCGCAGACCAGTCAGGTTTTCGGGATATCTCTAATGAATATGCATGAGATATATATGCATTAGAGATATCCTGCCAACCTGACTGGTTTGTGGCCCTCCAGGGCTGGATCTGGAGACCCCTGCCTTACACCTCTGTCATTTAAGATAGTGAGTGGACAAGGTGCAGATGTCCAAGACATCAAAAAGGTTAGATAGAATTTGTCACAGTCCTCCTAACTTCTCACCACCACCAAAAAATTGTCTATTAGACAACTTTTTGGTGGTGGTGAGAATCGAGGAGGAATGTGACACATTCTATATACCCTTTCGATGTCTAGGACATCTGTACCTTGCCCACTCACGATCTTAAATGACAGAGGTGTAAGGCAGGGGTCTCCAAATCCAGCCCTGGAGGGCCACAAACCAGTCAGGTTGGCAGGATATCTCTAATGCATATATATCTCATGCATGTTCATTAGGGATATCCCAAAAACCTGACTGGTCTGCGGCCCTCCAGGACCGGAGGTGCCCACCCCTGCCCTAGAGGCATGTTCAGACTTGTCTCTCCGTATTGTTTTTTTCAAAGCCACTAAAAAATAGCTGTATTAGGGGGATTTGAATTCAGCTCTCTCTCTCTCCAAAAAATAGCTGTATTAGGGGGATTTGAACTCAGGTTTAACCATGAGGTCTTAAAAGCAAAATTCTATCACATGGACAGCACTGGTTTCTCTAACAAAAGATGTGTTAATTGAGGTTTAACATTTGTAAAGAAAAGCTTCTACCCTGTCTGTGCCTCTGTGAAAAGCCTGTGCTGTGCTAAGAATCTTTTGTGAGAAAAAAGAACTGGGGCAGTGGGAGAGAGAAAAGCATTTTTTGTTTTCCAGGGTTCCTGCTTTTTGCAGATGTAAACATTAACCAGAAGCAAAACACATTTCCGGAGTCAGTCACTCCTGCTTGGTGTTCCAAAAAGTGCCATTTTTTCTTTTTGAATCTCTGTGTTAAAATGTTCCCCTTACACAGGACACACAGCCTTACACCAGGAGCATGCTCAGAACACCTGGAGCATGCTCAGAACAGACCTCTTGTTTCAACCAATCATGTGTTACCACACCCTAGAGAGGCATGTTCAGACTTGTCTCTCCGTATTCGTTTTTTCAAAGCCACTAAAAAATAGCTGTATTAGGGGGATTTGAACCCAGCTCTCTCTCTCCAAAAAATAGCTGTATTAGGGGGATTTGAACTCAGGTTTAACCATGAGGTCTTAAAAGCAAAATTCTAACACATGGACAGCACTGTTTTCTCTAACAAAAGATATGTTAATTGAGGTTTAACATTTGTAAAGAAAAGCTTCTACCCTGTCTGTGCCTCTGTGAAAAGCCTGTGCTGTGCTAAGAATCTTTTGTGAGAACAAAGAACTAGGGCAGTGGGAGAGAGAAAAGCATTTTTTGTTTTCCAGGGTTCCTGCTTTTTGCAGATGTAAACATTAACCAGAAGCAAAACACATTTCCGGAGTCAGTAACTCTGCTTCCGCTGAGGTCATCGGAAAAGGACACGGTCCATTTCTGATGACACTCTGTTTCCGGTGATGTCAGCAAAAAGCGACAGTCCATTTCTGATGACACCCTGTTTCCGGTGACGTCATTTCCGATGATGTAGGCAGGGGCATGGTTGATGGTGGGAGGCTGTGGGTGTGGCAAAAAACCCGGAAGTGGGTGCTGATTGGCTAATGCCAATATTGTGGGGCGTGGCGTGGATGTGGCACAAACCCGGAAGTGTGCGCTGATTTAATGATGTCATCCTTGGGGGTGGGGACAGGGGCATGTCAAGTGGGGGCGGTGGCCACGCCTGGGGGTGGGAGTGGGCGGGGCTAACTTGCCATTCACTTCTATGGGAGGGGGCGTGGCCTACGGCAGGACATACACCGGAAGTGAATACTGATTGGCTCCTGTCATCCTTATCTCACCTGTCAATCAGTTTGACGAGTAGTGTACCCATTATATTACTACCATAGACCACAGAAAGAGAGCTAAGAGAAGACAGGAAAGCAGAAGCCTCAGATCAGAACCAGCATGATCAGAGAATAAAATGGTCAGACAACAAAGATAGAAAAATAATTTTATTAGATTTTAGTGATTGGACTTTGTGCTATCTTTATATTTTACACAGTATTGGGGAACTGCATCTCTTATTTATCTGATGTTGCACTGCATTTGAACTCTGGCTTCTTGGGGTTTCAGTTTAAATTTTGTCTACATATTTTTATTTTTACTTTAGATTGTGGTTACTTATTCTGTACTTGGTGAGGGTCGATGTGAGCGTGTGACTGAGGTCAGGTGTTCTGTTAACATGGAGTTTGTACATAAAGATCTATACTGTACTGTATTAATTTGACTTGTTCAGCTTTTCAAATAGGTGTATGGATGTTCCAAGGCCCTGTAGTATTTACAGTGACACTTTTTTTGGATGGGCTCCTTATGTGAGTTTTGGAAGTTTGTGCTGATGTGGTAGGTTTGCTCTTTGTTATAGGGTTTTTTATTAGTTCACAATATGCCTGCTACTGGAGAATAGTGGTGGTTGTTGTTGTTAGTGAGATGATCAGAATCAGATATTTTTTTTAAATATTGAGTTCTGTGGGTGAATGTCCTGGTTCTGCTCTGCACCCACTGTGGATGCAAAATATATGTTGAAAAAGAAAAAGCAATAACCATAACGCAGCTTATAATAACAAAATAAAAATGAGTTAAATTTAGTTTTATAGACTGTGCTGTTGGTTCTTGCTGTCTTTTAGTTCCTTGGTGTGCAAACATGACTGTACCTAGCCCTGTTCAAGCGGTGCAGCCGCACAGGGCGCAAAGGCTTGGGGGGGGGGGGGGGGCGCATCTCGGCTGTCTGCTGTTGCCCTGCCGCCACTGACAGGACAATAGCAGGCAGCCGAAATGCTCCCCCAAAGCCTTTTCGCAGCACTTTAAGCAGGTCTGGTCCTCCAACGCGATGTCAGAGCAGGGAGGGACAGATCTGCTTAAAGTGCCGGTGCCTTTCAGATCGGGCGCATGCTCCCCCTCCTCCTCCCCATACCTCCGTCCAGCGCTGCCTGCTCTTTCCCTGCTGCCAATGCCACTGTGAAAAAAACAGAGCAGCAGAGAACGAGCAGGCAGTGTTGGACGGAGGTATGGGGAGGAGGAGGGGGCGCGCGCCCAAGCTGCAAGTCGCACAGGGCGCAATTGCAGCTTGGTACAGCCCTATGTGCAAACATCTTGTATTTCCTCCATATAATCTAATCGGCTTTTTGGTGTGGTTCAGTCCCTGATTGGAGTTCTGAAAAAGCCCCGCCCCCTCTAAGGAGGGGGGCCACCATCTCATTCTTCGCCTCAGGCAGCAGATTGCCTTGAGCTGCCCCTACCTGCCCTGAATAAGGGAAAAGAAGGTAAGCCCCTAGTTGCAAAAGGATATGAAGCCCCTGAAATTAAACAAGTAACTAAGAAAATCCCAAGGAATGAGGCATTGGAGCAAGCATGGCAGGATATAGAACATGAAACAGAACAGTAGGCAAAGGTCTCGGGATGCATGAAACTAGAATATATACCAGATCCTGATAAGTGGGCTAGGAAGGAAATCCTGCCAGCCTCGGACCCTGTGTGTGACGATTTGGACTGTGAGGTGTTGACAGAGGGAGAGAAGGAGAAATTTATACTTTTCTTAGCTCGTATAGAGAAAGAGACAGAGCAACAAGGGAAATTGACTGAAGAGGAAGTGATACAGGAATTAAGAAAGTATGAGGGGTTTAGAACAGAATGTTTACCCTGTACCTTTTAATTCAAAAGTAGAAAATATTAAGGAGAAGGCAAGTCAGCATAGTGCTAGTGGAGCAGAATCAGCTAAAATCTAAAGCAGAGACCACGTTAAATGAGGTATGCTAATATAGAGGAGCAGATTAACTCCGAGAAAGAGCCCCTCCCGTTCTGCAAATTCCAAAGTAAAAAGCTGTAAATTCCACCCCTGGAACTTAATGACTGTCAGAATCTTTCTAGCCTTATTCCATCTCCAGGAGAAGAGCTGGGACCCATGTTTAGCTCTGGATAAACAGCCCAATCCTAAATTCGGATTCTGAGTTAATGCATAATGTTTTATTACCATTAACATGATCAGCAGTAGGGAATTTTCAAACCAATTCACTGTTGCAAGAGAAAGATTTGCTTGTATACACAAAAGCAGATACTTGTTTGTTAAAGACACAGGGCCATTATTCTGGCCTGGATTGTGTGCTGTGTGCCCTTCCTGATTAAGGTTGAAAGCTAAAATTTAAAACTTTTAGGTTTAAATGCAATTTACCCAAGCTATTTTCAAATACCTGAAGTATTTTTCAAATGCAAGAAAAATGCAGGAAAAAATGTGTTCACGATTAATCAATCATGTCTTTCCTTCCTTGTTCATAGGTTCCCGAGAAGAAATTTCTTTATTTAAAGACTAACATTGTTTTATCTGTTTGTGACTATAAGTACTCATTTGTGCTCATAGTCTGAAATGAAATAAGAAAGTTTAATTTCCATTCCTATTAGTTCTCTTTAAGACATCTTAATTCAATATTTTATTCTTGCTCATTCTGTCTTTTTAAACACCGAGTACATGCAGATTTGTTCAGCTCAAATAATTTAAAAACAAAAAGTTGAAGTGTCCTCCAGTATTGCTGTGGGTTGTATTGTTGAAGTTCAATGATGAAAAAAAAGGGGGAGGTATGTACCATCCCGTTTTCTTTCATGATTGTGGATTGATAAACAGAACAGCAGCACCATGAGATACTAATTTATCTAATTTATCCTCATGCATGAATGTTACCAAATGTGACTTTATAGTGCTATGTTATGCAGATGTTCATTTTATAGACAGGCAATAATCACAGGATGAATCTTACTGTTTCTTTTGAACTTGCATTGCTCTTAAATTTGTTGGAATTTGGTTAAAGACACTACCTTAAATTGATTGAACAAAAACAAAATCTTGCTTGTCGGCAATGATCCAGGAAATGTTTGGGAAAGAACAGAGAGAGAGAGAGAGAAAGCTATAGTCTTGCAATAATGTTCATATTATGCTTAATCAAGTTTTTTGTGGGTTGCTGTTTTAATTTAAAGAAAAATGTAAAAGCTTAAATGATTGTTTGATGTGTTAGAATAGCCTTATCATATCAGGATACATTAGTATGTTATAAAACAAGGAGTTTGATGAAATGATGTTGAGCATTTGATTCTGCAACCCTTAATATTTGATTATGTGTAAGGATTGGTGCACTTAGCATCCTGATGGGCTTTGGAAAACCTACACTGGGGGTAGTTTCGCCAAATGGGTTAGTTTTGCACATACTATGGCAGTCGTGAACCTCGCTTCTAAGCCAGGGTGTGTAGAATATGATCTTAGGGGTATGTTTACTAAAACCCCGTTATGGTGCGCGGCGCGCTAGTGTGCGGATGCCATATAAGGAGTGGGCGTTTCAGGCTGAAAAAAGCAAAACCGGGATTAATCATGCGCTAATGTGCGCGGTGCTCAAGTGCACCCCGCACATTAGCGCATGAGAAAGTTGCGCGGAAAGCAGAAGCAGCGCGCTGATGCACAAGCATAGAAACAGAGCCACAGTACAATGGTTAAGACACTGACCAATGGTGCAGGGATCATGGGTTCAATCCCCCACTGTGCCCAATGAAGAAGGCTGGCTGAGGCATTACCTATTATGGGGAAGATTGCTGTAGGAGGCATTTTATTTTTATTTTAATTAGTGCTGCCAGCAAACACACCCTCAAAGTATTGTAACATAAGGCGCTGCATAAGGCGCCTCATAGGGTACCCCAGAGGGCACATTTTAAAGTGCACTGTCCACCACGGCACCCTACAATGTTGCTGAAAGGGTGGCCTATAGTGCGCCATATAGGGTGCCCTATGAGGCACAGCAAGGTCAGAGGACTGTGTTTGATGGCAGCACTGTGCATTTAAACGCATGGAAATCCTAAGTAGGTGCGCTGACATGCAAGGAGGAACAGCAGTGTGGCACAATGGTTGAGGCACTGACTGCTGATACAGGTGTCTTGAGTTTGCTCTCCAGTGTGCCTAATACGTAAGGCTGGCTGAGGCATCAGCTTTGCAATGTACGTATTGTTTCCTGCAGCACTTTATTTGTATTTTATTAATTGCTGCCAGCAAACACACCCTCACGTGCCGTAATTGAAGGTGCCGCATAAGGCACCCTATAAGGCACTCCATAGGGCACATTATAAAGTGCACTGTCCGCCACGGCACCCTAAAATGTCCCCTATAGGGCACCTATAGGTTGCTCCACAGGATAACGTATAGTGCCACAGCCATCTTATATGTTATATGTAATACCAAACAGCCTGTTGTTCTGGTTTCTTTATGTTATTTGTAAACCGCGCTGATGTCAAAGAGTGCGGTATATAAGAAGTTGAAATAAATAAATAAAAAATAAATAAATAAAAATAATAATATGGACGGTAACCATAAGGTGACCTATAGGGCGCCCTATAAAGCGCCTTCTGAGGCACCTTATGGGTACAGTACGATGAGGGTGTTTATGCTGGCAGCAATAATGTACATTAAAAATAGATAATGCTTTGGACAGCCCTATCAAATAACCCCACTGTGGGTTTGAACCCACAATCTCTGGCTCCAACAGGCAGTGAAGTAACCATTGTGCTACAGCTGCTAGCAAGCCCCTGGCTAGCTGGCTGCAGAGAGAGTGCACGTCACCACACAGACAGTCTGCTGTGGTCACCAGGATAGGGTTAGCACACCCGTACCCATGATGCACTGCACATGCAAATCAGCTCTCCACAGATAAACACAAAATGGGGTATGCACCCCCACAGCACCTCGGCCTGGTAGGGGGAACTGACCATGTGCACCCCCACAGCACCTTGGCCTGGTAGGGGGTACTGACCATGTGTTTTACTGGCACAGAGTAGCTACACACCGTCACATTGTGCGGGTACTGTGCTCACCCTGAGGGAGCGGTGAGGCGCCCAGCACCAGGTCCACAGCACCAGGTCCACAGCACCTTCCATGGCAGAAATAGGCCATGCTGCAGGTCCAAAGCAGTGTTAATGTGTGAGATAGGTAGTTTCTGCAAAAACACCTTGGATATATCTGTCTGTCTCAGTCAGGTGTAGCCCCCATGGACCCCTAGGAGGATTATGTACCACCAGCCCCTTCCCCGAGGGTGGCAAACAGGGTCTCCCATCAACAGATCCACATTCTATCTCCCTGCAATGGTGGCAGTAGAGGGGACCATCAACCCCAGTCCTGCTGGGGAATAGACACCCTACAGGAAAGTCAATGCAGCTCTGTACACATCCATAACACAATAGCAGACAGACATTAGGCCTGGATATGCTAAGCTGCACCCCACCACTATCTGATATTCTCCTGCAGCAAGCCTTCATCCACTGCACCCTACAAGGTGCTCCATCAAGACACATACCAGCTGCAAACAGTCTGCTAGCTAGTCCATAGTGCATGTTCCTGGTGGAAATGCATGCACCCAGACCTGGAATGTCAGCATACACAACAAGCAGATAAATCAGTGACTGGGCCCCAAAAGGAAACCCATAAATATCACATGACAGAAATACTATATACTATAATACTATACTATGGTACACAGATTTAAAAAATATAACGAAGAGGAGTTCCTAGACATAACAATTCCCAAACTATCTAACTCACCGCAAAATCTTGATGTAGCAGTATCTAACTGGCACGAAATCATTAACAACGCAGCTGCCAATAAGCAAGCTACTAAGAAGAACATTCATCCCAAAACTGATAAAGCCCCCTGGTACAATAACACTCTAAACCTAATGAAAAGAAAACTGAGGAAAGCTGAATGCATTTGGAGAAAAAATAAAAACCCCATTAATAAAGATTCATATAACAACCTTCTTAACTCATATAAAGATGCAATTAACAATGCCAAGAAAAATTACCATGCCTCAATACTAAATAATGCAATAAACAGACCTAGAGAACTATTCTCAATAGCCCAAAGGCTAACGAACAACACCCACAACTCTAGCAATGAGATTACAGAAATCTCCCCACAAGACCTGGCAAACCACTACATGAACAAAACTATGTCCCACCCTCACTTACCAAATTCTAAACACCTATCCCAAACCCATTATGCAGATGAATGGACTGACTTCCAACCCCTATCTAATGTTGCACTCAAGAACATAATAACAAATATCAATACAACAACCTCACTCCTTGATCCTTGTCCAGTAACATGGATAAAGAAATCTCTACCTATCCTCTCACAATTCATACTCCCCATAATAAATCTTTCGCTAAAAAGTGGGTACTTACCCCCTTCTCTAAAACATGCACAGATTCGACCAATCTTAAAAAACCCCACCCTGGACAAATCATCACCTAAATCCTACCGACCCATATCAAGTATCCCGTTTATGGCTAAACTAATAGAAAAAGCAGTACAAATTCAGACCCAAGAATACATTGATAGTTCAGCACCCCTTGATGATCAACAGTATGGGTTTCGCCCACACCACGGGGTAGAGTCACTACTAACAGTCCTAATTGATACCCTTGTAAGAGGCATAGATAATTCAAAACAGGCATTCCTACTCATATTCATTGACATCTCTGCAGCCTTTGACAGTGTCCACCATTCAACAATGATCAGCAAACTAAGACAAATAGGAATAAAATCCACGGTTCTTAACTGGTTTTCCTCTTACCTAAGTGATCGAACTCAAACAGTACGAATTTGTAAACTCACTTAAAATACTTACAATCAGGAATTAGGCCTCCCCCAGGGCTCTGCACTATCAGCGCTACTATTTAATATTTACTTAAAACACATCTGTCAAATATTTAAAAAATTCAATGTTTACTATCACCTATATGCGGACGACATAATGATGTATGTCCCATTCACAATACCTGATATTCCTACACTACTTATTAATACCTGCCTCAACGAAATAAACAATTGGCTAAATGAAAACAACTTATACATTAATATAATATAAAATAACACAGCTCCTCTTACCCTAAACAAACTGATCAATAAAGAACCCAATAATACTACTCAAAGGCGAGACCAACTAAATAAACTAGTAACACCAAAGGAATTTATAAAGGCCAAAAAATCAACAAATAAGAAAGCATTCTCCCATGCTGCCCCTATAATTTGGAACAACATTCCTTCGGAACTAAGATCATTATCACAAATCATAGAGTTCAGGAAAAAACTTAAAACACATTTATTCTCAACACACTACGGATCCTTATCGAATTCACACCTTCAACAAGAAAAAGGATAGTCCCAACAGCCGACTTAACCCATCTTTGAAATGATATATATACTAAAAATCCCAAACCGATGTTATTGAAAATGTATATACCTTGTACATAGTTATGATATAATAATCTGGTTCCTTGCACATAGTTCACAAATGTTAATTGTAAGACTGAATTTACTGTAATTTCATATTGCTATTTGTAAAAACAGCATTGTCCTGTTTACTGTTGTTCCATGTAAACCGCAACTGATCAATGGAAGGTGCGGTATATAAAAACTTGCTAATTAAATTAAATTAAAATTAAATTAAAAGAGCACTATGGGGGTGCCTAGCCATGCTGTCATCACTGCACAATCAGGGTGAGAGTGATCTCCCAGCAGGACATACTGAGGTCACCCTGTCTGTGTAGGTGGTGGCCGGGCATTAAAATGTCCCAGCCAGTGCCCTATGCCCTGTGCAGATGCATCCTGGCCAGGCCACCCTGTCTGGGCTATACCCATGGTACCTTGCTCCTCATTATGCACATTGGCAGGCCAATACTGGCAACAGTGCTGGCAGTGTGGGCTGTAGAAGGTGTTTGCAGCCACCACACACTGTATAGACAGACACACACTCCCACACCTATGCCAGCATTGTGCTACTATAGAGGAGTTTAGCAGCCCTGCCCACCACACCAGTCCTGGGCACAGTACAGGCATGGATATGGTACGCAATACTGTTGGGGGTCACTCCCCAGGGTGGTAAACACTGTCAGAGACCAGACCTGAAGCACACACCGCAGACATCAGAAAGATTGTTATGATGGAGCTCAATGAGCAAACTGTGCTTAACGTAGGACTTGCTATCTGCCAGTAATCATAGGAAACGTTTGATAGCTGTGTACCGTATACCCAGGTGTAGGGTGGCATTGCTAAGGTATGCAAGTGCTAGTATTGGGAGATGCACGCAGGGCCCAATGTCCTGCCTCTCCAGGAGGCACTGGCCAATGGGGCCTGTGGGTGTGGGTGTGTCTGCCCCTGTTGGCTGCTGCTTTACGGCAGAGGTTTCCAACTCCAGTCCTGGTGTGCCAAACACTGTTTGGGTTTTCATGCTGTCCCTCCTGAATATGCATGAGATACATCTGCATACCATGGGGGTGGTGCATAGATATGCAGCACAGGCATCTTTATTAGAGGCAGCATGGAACCTGAATGGTGTGGGGCCCTCCAGGACTGCATTTGGGAGACTCTGCTCTAGGTAATGTGCCTGTTTATGGTGTCTGTGCTCGGTGGGGTAAAATATAGGCATATTAAGCATGCGTATGTTCTCAGCAATTAAGGTTTGTCCTTACTATCACGGTTTAGTTGTGGGAAAAATATGTGGACTGGATTGGCAGTAGCCCCAGCTGTGCTTTGAACCTGTGACCTTCTGTTCTTGCATACACTGTCTGTGTGCACTGCACCACTGTGTTGCCACAGACATGCTGCATTCCCTGGGGAGTCCATGACTGTACATCCGACAGGGACTGTTTGTTGCAGTGCATGGCTCCCACCTGGACAGGGCTAGGCCATGGTCTGCTGTGGCCACCAGCTGCTGCCACCTCCACCACCAGTACCGCTCCATCCTTAGATTGGAGACAGCATAAACCCTGAAGGATTTGTGGCCCTCCAGGAGTGCATTTGGGGTAATCTGCTCTAGGTAATGTGCATGTTTCTGGTGTCTGTGCTCTGTAGGGTAAAATAGAGGTGTTTGAGCCATGCTTATGTTCTCTGCAATAAAGGTTCGTCTTTACTATCACGATATAGTTGTGGGTAAAATATGGGGACTGGATAGGCAGGAGCCCCAGCTGGGGCTTGAACCTGTGACCTTCTATCTCCAAACACACTGCTTGTGTGCACTGCACCACCGTGTTGCCACAGAAACAGTGCATTCCCTGATGATACCGTGACTGTTTGTCTGGCAGGGCCTGTCTGTTGCAGTGCATTGCACCCTCCTACACAGGGCTAGGCCATGGTCTGCTCTGGGCAGCTGCCACTGCCCCCCTCCACCTCCAGTACCCCTGTGCCACCATGCTGACATGCCCTTCTGCTGGTGGTGCTGGTGGTACGCAGTCTCAGGCCATCCTGTGTGCGGGTAGGCGGCTGCCTATGGTGCAGGTTCTGGGGTAGGGGTGCCTGCATATCTGTCCGCACGTCCCCCAATCACCGCCTGCCAATGTTTTGTGCCCTTGCGGGTACCTGCTGGGTACTATCCCCTGTGGCACTGTGCTAAACACTCTCGTGCCCATGTTGGGCACTCATCAGTTGCTGTCTGGCTGCTCTTCAGTTTCAGCATTCCTAGGTGCCATCTAGGCATCTGCCTAGTCCGCACTGTGCCCCAGCTGCACCACAGCATGTGCCGCCTGCAGCCCTCTGTATCCTCTTTCCCAGCATCTGTCCAATTGCTCATTCCGACCTGCCCGCCCTGCTGTTGTGGAAATGTGCATGCCATAGGTAACCTGTCCAATGGAGAGGGAAACCCTGATCAGTGCTATTTCACTGTGGGATCATTCACCTTGTATGGGGACGGAGCGTAGACCCTTCTAAAATTCATATTTATTTTTTGGGGCTTTTTTGGGAGTGTTTTTTGATGTTCCCCATTACTATCACTATTGCCCAGCTTGATTATAATTTTTTTATATTTTGTTGGAGTCATTTTTAATGTTTATATGCCCTTTTGTTCCGTGCACATGTATCACACTGTTCACTTTTTGTAGGTTTCCCTGGTTTTGCTGTACATTGCTGACAGAAATGGTTTCTCTTCCCTTTAAATCGGCTCTACCTCGAGGTTTTCACTCGCGGCATTTTTTTACCTGAATTTCAGCCCCGCTCCTGTGCGGGGAGCCTCTCCCCTCCCACTCTCCACCCATTGACCCCTTCCCTCCGCCCCTGTGGAGCCTTCCTCCACCCTCCCGGAGCCTTTCCACGCCTCTATCGCACAGTAGCGCGCCGCGCACATGAGCGGGCCTTTAGTGCAGCGCGCACATGTGCGGGGCACAAAAACGCATCATTAGCGTGCGCTAAGGTACCTTAGTGCACACTATTGTGCGCCGCGCACTTGTGCGCCGTTTAGTAAACATGCCCCTTAATCTCTCAAATTTACTGCTAATGCTTGGCGTAATACTTGCATTGTGCCAAAGAGAGCCTCCTGCTAGAGTTCATAAGAAGTAACATGTATGGATAATTTGTCAAGATGCGCTTGGAAATTCTTTTTTATCAGGCCTGTGGCTCCCAGTACAATGGGAAATATTTCTGTATCTTTCTGCCAGATTTTCTTGGTCTCTGATTGCATTTCTTGATACTTCAAGTTCTTCTCCCTCTCCACACGATTCACAGAATAATCACTTGGTACCAATACTTCTCCTTTACCACCATGTCAGGTTTCCTGGCATCCAGTTTCTTATCCGTTGGTATGGGGATGTCCCATGTGATCATAACCTCTTTATTCTCTGTTATTCTCTTAGGGTCATGATCCCAGTGCTTTTCAGGGACAGTGATGTTGTAGTATTTAGAGTTTCCAGTGGAGGAGGCGCACCACTTTGTTGTGCCTTTCTGTATAGAAATTTTCCGCCATTTCACAGCCTTTCCACAATTTCACAGCCTTTCCGCAATTTCACAGCCTGTTATTAGGTGAGTCACTGTTTCCAGCTCTTTCTTACAGAATCGGCATATGTCTGTTGTGCCAGTTTTTTCATTACTTGCCATAAACCATCTCATCCTTAATCCGCTGTCCTGGGCTGCAACTATCAGTTTTTCATTCTTTGGTTTCAGTCTACCTCTCCTCAACCATTTGTGTGTCCATTCTTGATTGACAAAAGGTTCTTGGAGTAACACTCTGTATTTTCCACTGCATTTGTGCATTTGTCACTTGTTTTACCTCACCTGCCAATCTAATTCTTTGAAGAGTTTTTTTCTCTTTTTTTGCAAATTCTGTTCCTTCCTTTCCCATGCATGCCTGTGGATTCTCGCTCATTCCTTCTAATTGTCAGACTGCTTGTCCAAGTTTGATGATGAAGCAGATTCTGGACATTTACTTTAATATTTTAGCACTTTTTGTGTATTTGGATCTGATGATGCTGTCAGATAGGCTTGGAGGCCTACAACAGTAGCTCTGTAGGTGTAGTCAATCTCTATGTCCTAGCCCTCCTTCATCTCTAGGGATGTACAATCTTGGCTTACACTGATTCTTGTAAATTACTTCATGAGCATGGAGGAGTTTTCTTGTTCACACATCCAGTTTTCCAAGCTTTTTATGAGGCCAATCCACAATCCCAAAACTGTAGGAGAGTACAGGACTTGCCATCTGATTGATTGCTTGTATCTTATTTTGTGATGTTAAAGCACTTTTCAATAACAGTTTTAATCTCCTGTAATTTTCTTGACTGATCTTCTCTCTCAGTAGTTTCTGCTTGAGTGCCATTCCTTCCTCTATTCCAAGATGCTTATATATGCCTTCCTGTTCAAGGTCCTTGATGTCTCAGCCCTCAGCAAGGGAGATGTTTTCGGTTTTGCTCAGTTGTCCTCTGAAAAAAGTTTCCTTAGCACATTTGTCAAGGCCAAAAGTCATCCTGATGTCATCAGAAAAGCTTTTTACCACACAAAACTGCTCTGCTAATTGTTGGTCACTGAAACTGCAGAGTTTCAGATCATCTATAAATAGCAGATGGGAAGTTGCTTTTGAGTTGGTACAGTCTTTATAATTCAGGTTAAATCCATACCCCAAAGAGTTGGCCATTGTTGTTTCCAAATGCTTATCCACATTTTTGCCTCTGTTGTCCTGGACAGACACATGAAGGCAAAAGATGGAAAGTTATCTACATAAATTTTCAAAAGATTGGTACAATCCTAAAGAAGTAAAAATTGTAGAAGTGTGTGCATCTTGTCTGCAACTTCTCTGATCTGTAAACAATTCTTTAGCTAATTGATTTGCTTAGGATTGCCTGCTGTGTGCAAGCAGTAATCTGAGGGGGGAACTTCCAAAATCTTAAAAAACCTTTCTTTGTAAAAACCAAACTGCCTTGCCTTTGACTCTATTCAACATAAAAACTGCCCCAAGAGAGCTCATTATTTCCAATCTAGAGACTGGATCTTGGCAAAGGCTTACCACCAGCACATGCTACAACTGCCATGAGAGGGACTGTTCCAAGTTCTTCTGACAACAACAGAGTAGCCTACAGCCTAGCTGCTGGAGACCGAAAGGAGAAGACCCCTGAAGAAGATACACAAGCGAAGTTATGTTTAATTCCTGTTATCATTGTAATCTTGCTGTTATTCTTTACTTAAGCTGTTGCTCTTTCTCTTTTTGTTGTGTATTAGTAAGCCTACCCCTAATGAAACTACCCTGGCCCTCCTTGAGTATAACAAGAAAAACTGCAGCTGTCAGGAAGTGAGAAATTACACTGAATGCCCTTCTCATCTAGTGACAGTGATGTTCCTTCTCACTTCCAGCTTTTGTGAATATACAGAAATATTGGTAACTTCTAGACCCCAGTGTAAGGACAATTCTACAACACCTCTCTTTGATTTATATGATACCTGTTTGGCTAAACAGACGTCCTAACCAGAATATTTAAACTTTGCATATGAGATTGTTAAAGGGAGCAGCAAAAGATGCTGCAGGAAACTATTATATCTGTGTCCATGTTCCTTCTCACCAGCAAGGGGGAGTCCCTTTAATTGGGGTGGAAGTAGATTTGCTCTCTTCTGCTAAATTAGACTTTTGGGTGCGTCTCACAGCAGAAGTCACCCAGCAGCAGCACCTGCGACAGAAGATTTGCTAGGGAGGTACAGGTGACCTTAAAAATTAAACTAAATGGCTTAAGGATAGCAAAGAATCTAGGCGATGAACACTCAGAAAAGAGTTCAACTATGTGCAATTCATTATCCACGCATTTGTTTTGTTTAGTTCCGTTCAATAATTTGATATGCTGCCATTTCATTTATAATTGTCTGATTCATTGTATTTTTAAGACGTATGTAAATTGCTTTGATACGCTATTTGATTATTGATCTGTTAAATACATTTGAAACTTTGAAAATTGTATGTATACACCAAAGTAGTTTACAATAAAAGAAAGAAAGAATCAAAAGGAAGAAAATAAAATCAATAATTATGCATAAAAACAGTAATTACGTTAAAAAAAAAGAACTGGAGGGGGCAAAAGAGATGAGCGAAAAAAGACACTTCAAAGAAAAAGCAGACATTTGAGAGAAGAAAGAAACGGCAAAGCATCAGAGGGTAGATACTGATAACTAATCGCTCCAACTCTGCCTGCCCCAGCTAATCAAAGTCTTAACCCTGGATTTAAAGTGAGGACCGAGTTTCCTGCCTGCAATTGCTGAGACAGAGCAGTCTACGGAGCTGCTTCTAGGTATTCTGAATTCTGGCAAAATAGGAACATAAAGGAGGTAGTCTGGAGAGGGATCTGCTTGGGTTTCTCAATAGGGTCACTATGATTTCACAGCTGTCTCCTCTTTATTTATCTTTATTCAGAAATGTGTAGGACCTTCCTAATGAATCAAAGACAAAGGCTGATCTTAACAGTGAATACAGAATTCTAGGCTGAGAAATAGCAAAAATATTTCTCTCTTTCTAACCTGGCAGCATAGTTTTGTGAAGGGAGGACATTTATAAATATCAAGAGTGTTTCTTCTTCACACTTTTTGTAGATTTTAAATGTTCTTTTGATTTATTTGTTCGTTTTAAATTCAGGACCGGCACAACCATCAGGCAAACTAGATGGTTGCCTAGGGTGTTAACTTCGGAGGGGGGGGGGGAGGGAAGGGGGATGGCAAAGAGAGGGGCATTGAAAGCTAAACAATAGATTCTGACAGCCAAGAGGGGCTTAAGGTCTACCTAGGGTGAACATAACATAAGAACTTTAGTTGTTCATTTTCTATCAATTGATGATAAAAACTCCATAATGAAGTTCTGTTTTTCAAATAAGAATGTTTTATTTTATGCTAGCACGGTTCACGTTTTTTTAGATGTAAGAGTACCCAAATGCATAGGAAGGTGTTTCTGAGACTGAAGCCTCAGGTCCTGGCCCTTAGGGCTATATTTTTCTTAAAGTATCCCTATAAGTGCATGGTGATGTTTCAAGATGAGCAATTTATTTTCTATGATTCTGTCCGTTTAGAAGTTTTTCTCTCTGGGAAACGGGTAGTTTAATTTTGTACTTGTTCTTTATTTCTCTTGGTTATGTTAATTGGATATTGGTATTGTTATTTGGCAGAATTTTGTAATTCTTGATTATGTACTAGACCTCTCTCTTGATAGGGACTTTATTTAATAAATAAAAAGAAAGTTACAACAAAGTTAATTTGGAAATGGGGAAAAACAAAAAAAGGACACACTTTCCCTTCTAACGCTGAAGAGTCATCCTTGTGTTCTCTATTGGCCATGTTTTCTTTACCAGAGTATATTCAAAACACTGTTATTTATTTATTTTGTTTACTTATTTATTTGGAAACTTTTCTATACCGCCCCTTCCAGAGATCAGTGGTGGTTTACAGAGAACAGAAAAAACAATGACATTGAACATCTTGTAACTTAGTAACTATTTACAATATACAGTTAAACATAGCAGCTTATTTACAAACTTATAAATTATAACTTTGGCACTTATTTATTATTTAACATTTTTTTAATATACCGCCTTTCAGGTTCTCAAGGTTGTTTACATAGAACAGAACTTTGTTTACATAAAACATTTCATCAGAACTATGTACAAAGCACGTTAACAGTGTTTATATTTAACAATTTAACTATTTACATAGAGTTTAATAGGCTTTATTGAGGCACATACATTGGTATGAGGTGAAAAAACTTTATGAGGAAGTGTGAGGTTCTGACTTAGTTTGTGTAGGCAGGATGTTAGGCAGGATGGTCAGATTGTGTTAGTGGGGCTTGATCAGAGGTGTGGTCTAGATTATAGAAATGCTGGATGAACAAATATGTTTTTAATTCCTTTTGGAAGGTTTGGAGGTCTTTGATCTCTCTTAAATTCGCTGGGAGATTATTCCATTGAACAGGTGCAATATATGAAAAATCACTGTTGCTTGTTATCTGTTTTGTTTTTCATATTGAGTCAGGGACTAAAATAGTGTTGAGGTTCCTCCTTCTTTTTGTTCTGTTTTCAGGGGGCGGGGGGGGGGGGGGGTTGAATCAGTGTTGAGAGATGAGAAGGGGCAATTTTGTTGATTATCTTGAAGGTAGTCACCATGGATTTATACCAAATCCTACTTGCAACAGGGAGCCAATGGAGGGTGTATAAAATGGGAGAGATGTGGTCATATAGCCTGACTTTAAAGATTATTCGAGCAGTAACATTTTGAGCCATTTGGAGTATGTTTAAGTTTTCTTGGTTATGCCTTGCAGTATACCATTGCAATAGTCTAGTTGTGGTGTGAATAGAGCTTGGACAACGGTTCTGAAATCATCTCTGCCTATAAGTGGTCTGAGTTGCTGAATGGTCCTAAGTTTAAAGAAGATGGTTCTAGCTGTTTGTTTTATGTGGGTAGTTAAGCTGAGTGTCCTGTCAAGGGTAAATCCTAAATATTTTACCTCCTGTTTAACTGGGAGGGTGATATTTTGAAGCTTGATAACTGGCAGGGGGCGGGGGTGGTGTGAAGTTAGGGTTTCTTGAAGTAAATAGTACTTCCGTCTTTTTGAAATCGATGTACATATTCTTTGAATGGAGCCATAGTTCCGCTTCAGAGACACAGGCTGCTAGATTGTCATAATTGGGGTTAGATATGTCAAATGATGAGAAGAACATGATGTCGTCCGCATAAATGTGATAGTTTATATTATGTCTTTTGAATATGGAGCATATGGGTTGAAGATATAGGTTAAGAAGGAGAGCAGAAAGTGCGGAGCCTTGCAGAATTCCCTGTTCTTGTGGGAAGAGAGATGAAGGGGCTTGATCGATTTGTACATATTGGACACGGTTAGATATATACGATTTAAACCAATCAAGAGGTATTTCCTTTATACCTAATTGATTAAGTCTAGAAATGCAAATGTTATGATTTACACTGTCAAAAGCAGAGGAGATGTCAAGAAATGCAAGTATAAAGGCTTGCTTGCTGTTGTTCATGCCTCTGATGAGAGAGTCAAAAAGGGCCAGGAGGAGGATTTCCACACTATGGAAAGGACGAAACCCGTATTGATGCTCATCTAGAGGAGCAGTTGTGTCTATGAAATCCTGAAGCTTGAGTTAGATAAACCTTTAAATGATTTTGGCCAGGAAAGGAATGCTGGCGATGGGCCGATACGAGGTATGGTCATTATTGTTTAGCGACTTGTTTTTAAGTAAAGGGTGAATTGCTGTGAGCTTGAGGTCATTTGGCATGAAGCCTTGGTGTAATGATTGGTTCACTATGTTTAAAATGTAAGGGGTTAGTTCTGATTTTGTTGCCTTGATCCAGTCTACAGGGCACGGATCTATGAGCGATGTGGTAGTATTAAGCTTTGTAATTGTCTCCAGCAGTTGTTTGCTATTGAGGTAAAAGATTTCCATTCATTGGGGTTATTCATAAAGGGTCAGGTAAAGAGGGGATGCTATGTTTTAGTTTGTTAGCAAAATCGTTAGCTAGTGTCTGGGGATTGATAGGAATCATGTGGGTGTTAGCGGTAGGAGCTTTAGCTAAGGATTTATTTATTTATTTATTTATTTGAGCACATTTTTATACCACTCCTTCCAGTGATCAGCAGCGGTTTACAGTTAACAATTGACTCTGCAAAGATTAGCAGTTACATAAAACAGTAGGATCATAACATTTCAACATTAAAAGTGAAAAATTGTTTAGGATAACAAAAAATAGGGATAGAAAAACTAAAACTGAATACATGATAGAGGAGGGAAACATTTTAACATACATGAATTTGATTAACTATATACATTATTTATATATACATTATTTATACATACATGGATTTAACAATCTCGAAGAGCTCTCTTGGATGGTTGATGGCTTTCGATAGGATTCTTGTATGATGTTGTTTTTTGGCATTATTTATAGCTTCCTTGTAAGAGTTGAGAGTTGCAAAGTATAATTCTCTGAGTTCTGGGTTTTTTTAAGTTACAGAATCTGATCTGCAGCACCAGGGAATCCTTTCTTCCCTTGGTTGTTCACTGTTTAGAGATATTTCCCTGCAATGGTGCATGATTTTCTATGGCTGGTAGAGAAACTAGAATACTTCTAAGCCAATTGCAAATGAGCTCCTACTAACACTTCATTTAAGCAGTGAGTTGGTGGTTTCAGAAGTCTGGCAGTATGTCTCATTCCAGCAAGTAAATCCATCCAAAAGAAGGTAATCTTCATGCCAGGTTAGGAGTATGAAGCGGACTCTCATCTTACACCAACCAGATCCTGAGAACCTGACTGTTTCAGGGTCCCCAGGATAGTTTTGAAAACCACTGTTGTAAAAAGCATTTTCCACGTATAATGCATGTTTTACATGTGGAAAATGACATGTAATTGTGTGGGTGTGCACGTTCATACAAGGAAGCATGTCAACTTGTCATTTTTTTATTTTTGTAGGAAATACAAAGGAACAAGGAAAACGTCAAGTTCATGCATGCAATAAGGTAAAAGCAGGACTGGAGTAGCTTGTTTCTTTTGACATCAAATCAGGTGCTATCTTATATTGGTGTTTGTTAATACTCTTTTAATTTTTTTTAATTTTAAATTTTTATTAATTTCTTCAACAGGCAAAGTACACAATATTATAATCAACAAGTAACATCAATAATTTAACCTGCACCCTTTGCCCCTTGCCCCTAGGCCTGCCCATTTCAGCCTCCCTTCCTCCCCTCCCCCATTCACACCTTCCTATGCTTCTCTCCTTAAACTCTCCCCCTACCCCTACCCCTACTCTTCCCCCCTCCCCCCCTCCTCCCTACCTTCCCCCTTCCTCCCCTCCCCCTCCCACTCCTACACATCCTTTTCTGTTTCTTTATACACGTTTCTCATTGATTTCATGTTTGACGTTCTTATTAATGTATATTTGTTTATGATATTTATTTGTTGGCATTCCAACACATTTTTTTATTGTTTTTTATTGTTTTTATTAATTTGCAATTATTACTACATTTGATCCATTTGGTTTTATAGTTTGTATTATATATTGATTATTTATTGTGCTTGTTTGAAATGTTTTATTTTTATTTTTATCATTCTGTTTTAATTTACCTATTCAAATGTTTTATTGATGTAATATATTTTAATTATTGTTTGTTCATGTACCCATGGATACAGTGTGCCTGAATCCCCCTGACAAAGAAGGATTTGAAACACGGCCTGTGTCGGGCTTTTGGGCTTAAGTTGTGTGAAATAAAATCTTCCCTTCCTTCATACCACAAATTATACTGGGTTCCTTTTTGGGAACCTGCCAGGTACTTGTGACCTGGATTGGCCACTGTTGAAAATAAGATACTGGGCTTGATGTACCTTGGTATGACCCAGTATGGCATTTCTTATCTTCTTTTATTCTTAATGATACAATTAAAGTCCCTTAGCGTATTATTTCAAAGTCTGTAAAATGAATAAATTATTTCTCTGCAGGAAACAACAAGGTTTTTATCTTTTCTGAAATTTAATATGCTATTCTCCATTCTTAAATTTAAAGGCAAGGAGTTCCAATACCCCAGATGAGTCACACTAAAGTCCTTACATCTCTTTTAAACCAATATCAAATCGAGAATTCCTAAAAGATTACTCTGAGAAAAACATAAATGTCCTTTGGGCAAATCATATTGTAATCTATTTTCTCCATTTGTTATGGCTTAAAATATTAAGCAGCAAGTTTTCTAAAGGTTAACGCACATTAAGTAAAAATAACATGCATTAAGTTTTGTCACTGTCTATTCCTTTCTATGGGCATTTGCAGCACTTAACGTGCGTTAACTTTACTTAATGCACATTAACCTTTGATAAACATACCCCTAAGATTATAATGTAAAGCTGTACCTCTCCCTAATGGGAAGCTTTGACACTGTGACATTCTAGTATAGGTTTTAGGTAAAAAATGTAATGTTAATTTATAAGTAGTTCCAGTTTGGATAGCATTGTTTAATGTTTATATAATTAATATAGCAATCTTGATCAGCTGTAACAGAAAATGCTTGAAAAAATACTAAAGAAATGCTATTAAATTTATAATGTACATTATCACTGTGTTCAATCAGCCCTTGCTCTGCTACTTCTCATTCCCTTTTAAAATGGAAAAAAATGGCAATGACTTGTTCAAGTTAAAAGAAAAATTCCACTTAGCCTTATTTTAAACTATGGACCGGATTCAGAGATGCGACTTGCATGGCTGCATATCCCAGCAGGACGTGTAGCCTGGGACGTACCGAGTGTAAATCACGCCCTGTACGACTTGCACATTGGGTTTCCCCCCCCCCCCCCACTGAGAGAAGAAAAAGTGGTGGCGCAGGCAACAGCAGGCAGCTAAAATGCGCCCCTTAAGCCTTCTCGCCGGCATGCTAAGCAGATCTGTCCCTCCCTGCTCTTGCAGGAAGGGACAGATTTGCTTAGCATGCCGGTGACTTGCACATTGGGCGTAGCCCTTTCTGAAATGGGCTCTACATGAAAGTAAATCATCTACAGCAACCTGATCAGCGTCGGGGAAGGGAGCAGGCAGGTGAGCTCCTCCCTGCTCCCCACCGCGAGGCCTATAAGGTCGAAGAGCCAGCTTTAAACATCTTCAGTGCCTCTAGGCGCCCCGCAGCAACCCGATCGGCATCGGGGAAGGGAGCAGGCAGGTGAGCTCCTCCCTGCTCCCCACCGTGAGGCCTATCAGGCTGAAGAGCCAGCTTTAAATATCTTCAGTGCCTCTAGGCGCCCTGCAGCAACCTGATCGGCATTGGGGAAGGGAGCAGGAAGGTGAGCTCCTCCCTGCTCCCCACCGCGAGGCTTATCAGGCTGAAGAGCCAGCTTTAAACATCATCAGTACCTCCAGGCGCCCCGCAGAAACCCGATTGGCGTCGTGGAAGGGAGCAGTCAGGTGAGCTCCTCCCTGCTCCCCACCGTGAGGCCTATCAGGCCGAAGAGCCATCTTTAAACATCTTCAGCGCCTCTAGGTGCGCCCGCATCTGGCGGGCCCGCACCGGAGGGCCTCGCTAGAGGGCCTTTTGGTGTGGCCCTTAGGCACGGGCCCAGGGTGAAAGCTCCGGTGCTCCGTAGCTTCTGGGGTCAAGCAGGATTGATCGCTCCTCCATACATCGCCTCCAGACCAAACCATCTTAAAAGCTCCAGCCTGGTACCTTCAAGTAACTCTCTTTTGTCTTGCTTCCCACTGCTGAAATTGTTCTTCCTCCCACTACCCACCTAGACCTTGCTACCCACTGCCTTCACTGTACTGCTACCCACTGTTGGCATTGAACTACTACCCACTGCCTGCATAGCACCACTACTCTCTGCTTGCTTAGCATTGCTCCCCTTGCCCACATCGTACTGCTACCACTGCTGGGCATAGAACTGTTACCCATCGCTGCATAGAACCGTTCGTTATCCATTGCTTATTCATTGCTTGCATAGTACTGCTACCCATTGTTTTGCATACTGTTGCCACCTATTGTTTTGCATACTGCTGCCACCCATTGTTTTGCATACTGTTGCCATCCACTGTTTTGCATACTGTTGCCACCCACTGTTTTACATACTGTTGCCACTCATTGTTTGTGTAGTATTGCTTCCAACTGTTCCACTGAACTGTTATCCATTGCTTATCCATTGTTGCATAGTACTGCTACCCATAGATTGCATACTGTTGCCACCCATTGTTGCATAGTACCATCACCCATTGTTATTTAGAACTGTTATCCACTGCTTATCCTCTGCTTGCTACCCATTGCCTGCATTGAACTGCTACCCACTGCCTGCTTGTCTGCCTATCAATTGCTACCCATTGTCTGCCTAGAACTTGCTACCCATTGCTTGCTCAGACCTTGCTGCCCACTACCATGACCCCACATCCCATTGTCCTTCTCTTCATTATCCTCCCCAACTGCCTCCCCTCCTACCAGCACCTTCCCTTCTCTTCCCCCTACCCTTCCCCTACCTTCCTCACTTCCCCCTCCACTCTGCCCCTTAGCCTAGCACCTGCCCTTGAGCTTCCTCACACCAGCTCCTGCATTCAACCAGCCCCACTCTCTACCTTCCTCACTTCTCCCTCCATCCTGCCTCCTAGCCTTGCACCGGCTCTTGAGCTTCTTCACACCATCCCACACATTCAACCAGCCCCCCTCTCTTTAAGGCAACCCCACCCTGACTTCCGCCGTCTCCACTATACCTCGCTTTCTAATACTCTTTCTCCTTCTCTCATCTGGTAACATCAATCCCAACCCTGATTTCTTTCTCACACTAGAAAAAGTTCCTCACGTACCCCATCTAATATCATCCACATCCCGCTCCTCCCCCCTTCCGCCCTCCTCATTCATCCCACAATCACTTATCCATAGATATCAACTCCAACCCTACCCCCAAAATAATCCCTCACATAACCTACCCGATACCATCAATTTACTCCCCTTTTCCCCTCCCTCATGTCCCTCTTGGAGAGCACACTCACCCAGACACACCCACCCACACCCTGCTGCTCTCTCTAAATCTCAGCATTACCCTAGAAATAGACCCCCACACTACTCTGATAAGAAATCAACACGTAACTTATCCAACCTTATCCATATCCCTCTCCTCCCCCCCCCCGCTCTCCCGTTTTCATGTGCCCTATGGAACGCATGCTCAGTCATAAAAAAAACCCCTTTTATTCATGACCTCTTCATCTCCAATGCCCTTCACCTTCTTGCCCTGAGACCTGGCTCCCCCCAGACAACACCGCATCCATTGCCTCTCTCTGCTATGGGGGCTACCAGTTCTCCCATACACCTCGATCTACTGGTTGCGGTGGTGGTGTTGGTCTCCTACTCTCTCCCTCCTGCCAATTCCAACCCCTTCTGCCACCCCAATCACACTCCCCCATCTCCTTCGAAGTCCACTCCATTCACCTCCTCTTACCACTTCCCCTTCGAATATCTATTATTTATCGCCCACCAGACAAATCCAAATCAACCTTCCTCACCGACTTCGACTCCTGGCTTTCTGCCTTTATGGATCCCTCCTCCCCCACTTTTATGCTTGGCGATTTCAACATTCACATTGACAACCCCTCCGACCCCCATGCCTCAAAGTTCCTCGCTCTTACCTCCTCGTTCGACCTCCAACTTTGCTCCATTGCCCCACACATCTACACGGCCACTGCCTTGACCTAATACTATTCTCCAACTCCTCTCCTTCAAACTTCCGCAAATCCTTCCCTCATCTGACCATCACCTCTTAACATTTACTCTTCAACTTCCACCGTTCCAACCTCATCCTGTCTCCTCTGACCTATTTAGAAACCTTCATAATATTGATCCCCTGACTCTCTCCTCCACCATCTCTCCATCTCTTTCCGCCATTTTATCCTCCAAGTCTGTCAACGAGGCATTATCTTCATACAATGCTACATTATCCTCAGCCCTTGACACTCTTGCCCCTCTCACCCCATGTCCTGTCAAACAATCTACTCCCCAACCCTGGCTTTCACCCACAATCCGTTACCAATGCGTCTGCGCCCGTTCTGCCGAACGAGCTTGGTCCAAATCCCGCTCCCCGGAAGACCTTCTACACTTCAAATTCATGCTTGGCTCCTTCTAGTCAGCACTTGCCAAACAAGATTACTGCATCCATCTGACCAACTCCCTTTCCTCTGATCCTCGCTGTCTCTTTAATACCCTCTCCTCAAGGTCCCCCCGCCCCCGATCCCGCCCTCCCTTTCTGCCCAAACCCTAGCCGACTACTTCCACAACAAAATCCCCAAGATTACCCTCCAATTCCCTACCCCCTATCTACCTCCCCTCCTCCCCAATTCTCCTCCCCATCCATACTCCCTCTGCCTCCCTCTCCTCCTTCCCTCCGATCTCTGAGGAAGAAACTGTACTCCTTCTGTCCTCCTCCAAACCCACCACCTGTTCATCAGACCCTATCCTCACCCATCTCCTACGTTCCATCCCCCTCACCACTGCCCCCTCCATCACTCATATCTTCAACCTCTCACTCTCCACTGCAACTGTCCCCGTTGACTTCAAACATGCTGTTGTCACACCCCTCCTCAAGAAGCCCTCACTTGATCCCACATGCCCTTCTAACTATCGACCCATCTCCCTCCTTCCCTTCATATCCAAACTATTAGAACGAGCAGTCCACCGTCGCTGCCTTGACTTCCTCACCTCCCAGGCCCTCCTTGACCCACTAGTCCAGCTTCCGTCCCCTACACTCCACTGAAACGGCATTCACAAAAGTCACAAATGACCTGTTCCTGGCTAAATCCAAGGGCCTCTATTCTATCCTCATCCTTCTTGACCTTCCTGCTGCCTTTGACACCGTTGACCACAACCTTCTCCTCATCACCCTCTCCTCGCTTGGCTTCAAGGACTCCGTACTATCCTGGTTCTCCTCCTACCTCTCCCATTGCTCATTCAGCATATGCTCTAGTGGCTCCTCCTCCTCCCCTACCCCGATCCATGTAGGTGTACCCCAGGGATCTGTCTTGGGCCCCCTCCTCCTCTCTCTATACCCAAGGCCTTGGTGCGCTTATCTCCTCCCATGGCTTTCAGTACCTTCTCTATGCTGATGACTCACAAATCGACCTCTCTACACCTAATATTTCTCCGGCAACCCAGTCCAAGATCTCTGCCTGTCTCTCGGACATCGCTGCCTGGATGTCTCATCGACGATTGAACTTGAACATGGCCAAGACTGAACTCCTTGTCTTTACACCTAACTCCTCCCCCCCCCCCCCACTTCCCTCTCTCTCAATCCATGTGGATGGATCTACTATCCTTCCTCTTCCCTCGGCCCACAATCTAGGGGTTATCTTTGACACCTCTCTCTCCTTCTCCGCTCATATCCAGCTTGTAGCTAAGACCTGCCGCTTCTTTCTCTACAACATCAGCAAAATCCGCCCCTTCCTCTCTGAACACACTATCAAAATGGTTATCCACTGCTTAATCTCCTCTCGCCTCGATTACTGCAACCTACTCCTCGCTGGTCTTCCCGTGAGCCACCTCCTTCCCCTTCAATTTATACAAAATCACGCTGCTCGACTAATCTTCTGCCAGCCTCGCCAAACCCATATTACTCCTCTTCTCAAGTCGCTTCACTGGTTCCCTGTCCAGTTCTGCATCCAATTCAAGCTTCTCCTGCTGACCTATAAATGCATTCACTCTATGGCCCCTCAATACCTCTTATCTCTTATCTCTCCCTACGTCCCCTCTCGGAATTTGCGCTCCGCTAACAAATTACTTCTATCAATGCCTTTCACCCACTCCGCGAACTCACGACTGTGCTCCTTTCACCTTGCTGCACCTTACGCCTGGAACAGCTTACCTGTGTCTGTTCGCCAGGCATCCTCCCTGGCCCTCTTCAAATCCAGGTTGAAGACCACCATTGCATTCAGATCCTGACTCCTTCCTCATCTCACCCTAACCCCTGTCAACGTTTATGACCAAACTGCAGACCAAACTGTACCACACCGTACCTTGCGAAGAACTGACTAATGCTCTGTACTGTTTTTTAACTAATGTACTGTTCTAACTAGATTGTAAGCTCCGATGAGCATGACTCTGACGGGCAGGGACTGTCTCTTGTATGTTGGCTACATCTTGTAGGTTAGCTGTGCAGTGCTGCGTGTGTGGCGCTTTAGAAGTGCTGAATAGTAGTAGTAGTAGTAATCTACAATCGAATGCATACACCAATTAGCTATAAGGACTCTCAGGGGTATGTTTACTAAACTGCGGTAATCGTGAATAACGCACGCTGTATAACGTTAATGCTCGTAAGCGCGTGATAGCGCGCGCTATCACGCGCTAACGAGCGTTAACGTTATACAGCGCGCGTTATCACGCGCTAACGAGTGTAATGCTCCGCGGCGTGGTAAAACACCGCAGAAGGTGGAGAGAGGGCGGAGAGAAGGGGTCAATGGGCGGAGAGTGGGCGGGGAGAGGCTCCCTTCACACGAACGCGCTGAAATTCAGAGCTGAATGCCAACGCGAATGAAAACCTACTGGTAAAAGCACTTTAAAGGGGAGAGAAACCAGTTAGGTGTCAGCAATGTACAGCCTAGGCAGGGAAACCAAAAAAAGGTGATAAGTGTGATACATGTGCACAGAACAAAAGGGCACAGAAACACTGAAAATGACCCCAACAAACTGGAAAAAAACAACACCCAAGCTGGCCAATAGTGGTATCAATGAGAAACATCACCCCCCCCCCCCCCCGAGTAAGCTCCATAGAACAGATATAAATCGTGGAAGGGTCCATACTCCGTCCCCATACAAGGTGCATGAGCCCACAGTGAAATAGCGCTGCTCAGGGATTTCCCCACCATCGGACAGGGTTCCTATGGCATGCACATGTCCCGCAACATCAGGGCGAGCATGTCGGAACGGGCAACAGGGCAGATGCTGGAAAAGGGGATACAGAGGGCTGCAGGCGGCACATGCTGTGGTGCAGCTGGGCCACAGTGGGGACTAGGGTGATGCCTAGCTGGCCCATAGGAATGCTGAAACAGTAGAGCAGCCAGACAGCAGCTGCTGAGGGCCCGACATGGGCAGGAGTGTGCTTCCCACAGTGTCACAGGGAATAGTACCCAGCAGGTACCCCCAATGGCACGGAACATTGGCAAATGGTGATGGGGGACAGCGTGGACAGCTATGCAGGCACCCCTACCGCAGAACCCGCACCATAGGCAGCCGCCTACCTGCACACTGGATGGCCTGAGACTGCGCACCACCAGCTCCACCAGCAGAAGGGCATGTCAGCATGGTGGCTGAGGGATACTGGTGGTGGAGGGGGCAGTGGCAGCTGCCCACAGCAGACCGTGGCCTAGCCCTGAGTAGGTGGGTGCCGTGCACTGCAACAGACAGGCCAACAGTCATGGTAGCACCAGGGAATGCACTATCTCTGTGAGAACATGGTGGTGCAGTGCACAGAACCAGTGTATTCAGAAGCAGAATGTCACAGGTTCAAGACCCAGCTGTGGTTACCGCCAACCCAGTCCTCATATTTTACCCACTACTATAACGTGCTAATACAGACAGAACCGTTCTTGCAGATGATGTAAACATGCCCAAAACACCCACATTTTACCCTACAGAGCACAGACACCATAAACATGCACATTACCTAGAGCAGAGCCTCCCAAATGCAGTCCTGGAGGTGCCAAACACCATTCCGGTACCATGCTGCCTCTGATGAAGATGCCTGTGCTGCATTTCTATGCGCCACCCCCATGGTATGCAGATGTATCTCATGTATATTCATGAGGGACAGCATGAAAACCCGAACAGTGTTTGGCACCACAGGACTGGAGTTGGGAACCTCTGCCGTAAAGCAGCAGCCAACAGGGGCAGACACACCCGCACCCACAGGCCCCATTATCCACAGCCTCCTGGAGAGGCAGGACTTTGGGCTCTGCGTGCATCTCCCAATACTAGCACATGCATACCGTAGTAATGCCAGCCTAAACCTGGGAATATGGTACACATCTATCAAAAGGTTGCTATGATTACTGGCAGATAGCAATTCCTAGGTTAAGTACAATTTCCTGAGTGAGCTGCATCATAGCAACCTTTCTGATATCTGTGGAGTGTGCTACAGGTCTTGTGTCTGACAGTGTTTACCAACCTGGGGAGTGACTCCTACAGTATTGCGTACCATAGCCATGCCGGCACTGTGCCCAGGATGGTGTGGTGGCCTGGGCTGCCCAACACCTCTATAGTTGCACATTGCTGGCATAGGTGTGGGGAGTGTGTGTCTGTCTATCCAGTGTGTGGTGGCTTCCAACACCCTCCACAGCCCACACTGCTAGCACTGTTGCCAGTATTGGCCTGCCAATGTGCATAATGAGGAGCAAGGTACCGTGAGAATAGCCTGGATAGGGTGGCCTGGCCTTGCCGCATCTGCGCAGGGCATAGGGCAATAGCTCGGACATTGTAGTGCCCAGTACCACCTGCACGGACAGAGTGGCCACAGCATGTCCTGCTGGGAGGTCACTCTCACCCTGACTGAGCAGTGACCACGGCATGGCTAGGTTCCCCCATTGTGCTATATAGTATTTCTCTCATGTGATATATATGGGTGTTCTTTTGGGGCCCAATCACTGACTTATCTGCTTGGTGTGTATGCTGACATCCCCGTTCCGGGTACATGCACTATGGACTAGCTGGCGGACTGTCTGCAACTAGTATATGTCTTGTTGGAACACCTTGCAGGGTGCAGCGGCTGGAGGCTTGCTGCTGGAGAATGTCAGATAATGGTGGGGGGCAGCTGAGCATTTCCAGGCCTGCCGTCTGTCTGCTATTGCGTTATGGATGTGTGCTGCTTTGTCTGTTCCCCAGCAGGACTGCTGTTGCTGGTCCCCTCTACCGCTGCCATTGCAGGGAGGTAGACTGTGGATCTATTGGTGGGTGATCCTGTTTCCCACCCTGAGCCCCAGAGGGTGGGTTGTGTGGTGGTACATAATCTGCCTATGGGTCCATACACCCCCCCTCCCTCCACCCACCCACCCCCCTCCCTCCCCCCCTCCCCTCCCCCCTCCCCCCTCCCCTCCCCTCCCCCCCTCCCCCCCTCCCCCCTCCCCTCCCCTCCCCCCCTCCCTCCCTCCCTTCCCCCTCCCTCCCCCTCCCCCTCCCCCTCCCCCCCTCCCTCCCTTCCCCTCCCTCCCTCCCTCCCCCCTCCCTCCCCCCCCCTCCCTCCTCCCCCTCCCTCCCCCCTCCCTCCCCCTCCCTCCCCCCCTCCCTCCCCTCCCTCCCTCCTCCCCCCCTCCCTCCCTCCCCCCTCCCTCCCTCCCCCTCCCTCCCCCCCCCCTCCCTCCCCCTCCCTCCCCCCCTCCCTCCCCCCTCCCCCCCCCCTCCCTCCCTCCCTCCCACCCCCCCCCACACCTACAGCAGGTAACGATGGCACCAACACAGGAGGATATGCACTAGTCTTGGTGCAACAGCACCCATAGGAACTAGACATGACCAGGACATACAGCAGGACACAGATGTATCCTAGGTGTGTCTAACGGACCTACCTATTACACACTGATGGGGACCTGCAGCATGGCGTATTTCAGCCATGCAAGGTGCTGTGGACCTGGTGCTGGGGGCCCCATCTCAACCTCAGGGTGGGCACTGTAGCCGCACAATGTGACTGTCTGTGGCTACTTTGTGGCAGTGCCACACACGGTCTGTTCCCCCTACAAGGCCGAGGTGCTTTGGGGGTGCATACCCGATCTTGTGCCCATCTCTCGACTGCTGATTTGCATGTGCAGTGCATCATGGGTATGGGTGGGTTACCCCTATGCTGGTAACCACAGCAGAATGTGGGTGTGGTGCTGTGCAGTCCTCCTGTAGCCAGCCATTTGTTTGTTAGCAGCTCTAGCCCACTGGTTACTTCAATGCCTGTGGAGCCAGAGGTCATGGGTTTAAAACCCACAGTGGGGTTCATCAATAGGGCTGTCTTAGGCATTGTCTATTTGTATTGTATATTAGTTCTGCCAGCAGGACCACCCTCAGGGTACTGTCCCCTTAGGGTGGCTCATAAGGCACCCTATAGGGCACTTTATACGGCGCCCTATAAAGCGCCTTATAAGGTTCCTTATATGGTGTCCTATAGGGGACAATATAGGGTGCCTTGGCAGACAGCGCACTTTATAATGTGCCCTATGGAGTGCCCTCTAGGGTGCCTTATGTGGCACCTGAGGTTACGCCACTGTGAGGGTGTGTTTGCTGGCAGCACTATTCAGGTACAACTAAACTTCCTCACTGCCCACTACTTAACCCTTTCCAGGCCAAGCCCAGTACTTTTGGGATCCCAACTTCTGCCTATATATTCCTATCAAATGGTATATAATACATGACCATGCCAGAGGCAATGTTACTATTGGAACATATTGGATACGATGGGTACAATTTTCCTGACATGTGCAAACATTAACCCGGCTGCAGAATGTGGATTAAAATATTATAGTAGGCCTCCAAAGGGTTACACATGATGCCTCAACCAGCCTTATTCATTAGGCACACTGGGGAACTGAACCCATGACCCTTGTACCATCAGTCTGTGTAGTAACCATTGTGCTTCAGCTCTGTTTCTGTATTTGGGTGTCTGCGTGCTATCTTAAGCTTGCGCGCAATAGCGCGCGCGCTGTAGCGATCGTTGCTGCGCGGCGCGTAATAACGCGCGCAACTGCGCGTTATCGGTTACGATGTACCGCCCATGTCCTTTTTTGGCTTTCCTTCCACTAACGCGGCTCCTAACGCGAATCACACTAACGCAGTTTAGTAAACATACCCCTTAATGTGTACAGATAAAATAAACTACATTTTACATATGTTTCTTAAACTAGACACATTTTACATAAAACTTGGTATAACTTGACTAACTCTCAATCTTATGATATAAAACCCATTTAATAAGTATTGGATATCTGCCACTACAATTTCCATCTTTCTTTTTCTTCTTAAAATCTTACCAGGCATAATGGGATTCTACACTCCTTTACAACTCTCTGTCTAGCAAGCAGACTCACTCCAAACGTACACATACCACCCACAAATCCTGAGTCGTCTACTACTACTACTGAACATACATCATACACATATAACACCTCCCAAGGAGTGACTTTTTCAAAAGAATTCAGTACAGTTAGGAAACTAACTCTATAAGAAGGCTAATGAGGGCATTGCTGTTGGAGGATAGGAAAATACATTCAGGTATAGTATGTAACTTGCATTGAATTTCTGAGAAAGGCGTTAGTTAAATCCAGTTTCCTTTTCCTACCAATATGAGATTCCTTGTTTTAACAGATGCATCTGTCCTAAAAGTCATCTGGTGATCTAAATCCTGTACTAGAGAGCCCTAGACAAAGCAATTAGAAAGGAAAGATTAATATTTTGCAAATGACAATTTACAAAAAAATATACTATTTTTCCTTCGACAAAGCATCTGAGCTTACACAGTAGGTTTCTGCTTAGCCGATTCACAGATGCAGAGGATGAGATAAGAAAACTGTGGTTCTAACTGAACAGATACAAGCAAGGACGCTTGTACTTGTTCCACTCAAAAGCACTCATTCGTGACAGGTGACTTAGGAAACTGCAGGGCAAACAAAAATATTTATTTATTTAATTAATTAAAGGATTTGCTATATGAATTCTACAACAGAGCAGTTTTATAAATTCCAGAAAAAACCTCCAGTAAACTAATTGTAATTAGGAAACCAGACTAACTGACGAGGCCGCGGGCAGGGTCCCGGCGGCCGAACCTAACCGGGCGCGCGGCCTGGGGCTGGGATCCTGCGCGCGGCCTCGGCCGATTTAAATTCATTGGCTCCCGGCAGGTGCAGCCGCGCGGGAGCCAATCAGGGAGGGCCACGTCAGCATGGGGGTGGGTTAGGCCCGGTGGGCAGCCTCCGCGTGGTCAGTCACGGCGGAGGCTGCTCGGGGGTGCCGGCTTCCCGTCTCTCTCCCCGCTGCGCGCGGCTCTCCCCTGCCTGAGTCTGCCGCGCGTCCCGGCTCCCAGCGGCCCCCCGGGTCTTTCTGCTCTTCTCTACAGGGGGAGCAGCCATGGTCGGCTCTTCCGTGCGGAGTGCAGCTGCCGCGCGTCCCGGAGCTGTTTCGCGGCCTTTGGTGCCCAGGACCCATTGCCCTGCGGCCCGTTTTTTCCAGCACCTCACGGAGGGGGAGGTGGTGGGCGGATGCCTGGACCTGGGTCTGCAGCTGCTACAGCTTGTAAGTAGTGCCGCTGGAGGGTGGTGGGGTCGGGGAGGAAAAGGCCCTCGCCGTGTGCTGTCTCCAGTGCCTTGCAGGTAAGTGCTCGCCTCGGAGTGAGGGGGGGGGGGAAACTGACCGTCAGCCTGCCTGGGGGATTTCTCGGCTGCACAGGGATTCCCCCTGTCTGCCGTGCCGCTGTCGGGGAGAGGGCGGGGGGGGGCTGGGTGTGGGCGTTGGGGGCCCCTATCGGTGCTGCCATCCGGTGGGGAGGGGGCCGGCATAGGGGGGAGCGGTGCGCTGGAGCCCCTGGTGGGCTAAGGGTGCCCGGCCCCGGGGGTTTGGATGGTCAGGGGGAGACTATGGGGGGGGGGGTGGTGAATGGTGGGTGCTTTGGGGGGAGCACGGGGACTTCGGGCAGGTGGGGGGGTTTGCAGCTGGGTTGGGGGGACACCTTGATCCGGCTAGCTGGTGACTGGGCGGTTACACACAAATTACAATGGCCCCAACTTCTTGAACGAGCACTCCACAAACAAAAACAACAAAAAAAAAACGTTCACTGTAAATTAGTCCTGGACTAGAGCAGTCCAACTATATTCTTCAACAGGTTTTTAACCTGTTCTCGAGGTCTCAGTTAAACAATAGCATTGCCTATTAGACATACGTCTTAAGAGGCCTATTGCATAATCACATCAATGACCTCAGCAAAAATAACACAGAATCTTATTCATTGGGTGACTGGGTGGTGGCTGGTGGGCCTTTGCCCGGGGAGCGCTGGCTCGGGGGCGGGCGGGTTATGTCTGGCTCGGTGTGGGGTGGGCACTGGCCACTTGCATGGTCTCCGGCGGTTCCCTCCCGCCCCCCCCCTGTTTTGCTTATGTTTCCACAGGGGCCGGCGCAGAGGGCAGTGGAGCGGACACGAGGTCAGGTGCTGCCACGGAGGCATCCGGTGTGAGGCGCGGGAGACGGTGCAGGCCAGTGCTGAGATTCACCATCTGGAAGCCAGGACTGCTGCGGCTGTGGCTGCAGAGGGTTGCGAGACGGATGAGTGGTCGGGCCCTCCGGGCGAGGGACTGCTTGGTTCGAGTGATCCGGGAGGGGGAGGTTGGGCGAGGATGCGCAGGTGGCGTCATGGCACGGTGTCGGCCTTCCCCTCCTCCTCGCGTGCTTCGTCGTTGGCATCGGTGGGGGATCTGCTGAGGAGGGGGTCGGTTAGCGCAGGGGTGGCGGGGCCTGGGGGGGGGTCCTGTCAGTGGAGAGCTGCTGAGAAGGGGGTAGGATAGAGTGGGGGGGGGCCTGGGGGGGGGAGGGCCCCTGTCAGTGGTTCCGTTCGGGGCTGCGGGTGGGGGTGCCCGTCGCCAGATTGCCTGTTTGACGGCAGGGAGCGCATGAGGGGGAGCCGGGCAAAGAGGGGGAGGATGCGCAGGCGGGGCGGGTGGAGCAAGTTGTGCGCGCGGTAGTGAATTGGGCGCGATCCTTGCAGCGCCTCGCCAGCTGGGATGTTATTGGCATGCGCGGCTTCGGTTTTGGAGGCATCCCGGCCGTTCAGGGTGCGGGCGTGGTGGAACTCTGCTGGAATGTTCCGGGGCAGGATGGAGGGGGACAGCAGGTTACCATGGGGCACCCTGGATATATTTACCTCGGGCTGGCCCGAATGTCCGCTGGGGCGGGTGTAGGATGAGAGGCGGTGGGGGGGGGGGAGATGCTGGCAGTGGGGGCGCTTTGTTCCTTTCTCTCCCTATCGGCCAGTTTCCAGCGGTAAGTGGGGGGGGGGGGGGTCGGTGACACGTTTGGAGTTTCAATAAGTCAACCTTCCCATTTCCGGGTGGCAGGTTCTGGCCTTTCGGCGCGGTTGGCGGCAGAGGGCATTCCATTATCAGGCGTTGTTCGCGAAGGGTCACTGGTTTCTTGGGTTTGGCCCCCGAGCACAAGCCGTCGGGCGGTCAGACTCTGACTTCGATATGTGTATGTGTTTGGCGCAGGTGGCTTCAGCGGTCTCCGGGGCGGCGGGTTAGGGTTATACTGTGGTTCAGTTTTCTGTTTGGATTTGTTATGCTGGGGCAGGGCACGGTGGTGGTGCCTACTGATCGACATTCACCTTCCACTTGGCGTTTTTGGTGGCTGGTACCGTATGCGGAGCCTGGGAGGTTCAGGCTATTTCGTAATTGTCCCTTGTACTATGGGGGGTGTCGGTCACTGCCCACATTCAGCGTGGTTTGTGTCCAGTGAGGTCTGCGTCAATTATTCGGGCGGCGGAGATGGTGAAGGAAGCGGGTTGGGCCGCATTGATGGACAAGGTTGGACTTGCCTTGACTTTCGCCTGTTGGCGGTGCATTCCTCTGCGTTTCCTTGCGGAGCTTCCCTTTTCAACTGGCGTCTTATTTTGACAACTGCTGGCCTATGTGCTGCTCAGTCGTTGGTGCGTCCGTTCACTGTTCCGTACCTTCCTGCAGTGGTTGCGAATGGGGTGCATTATTGGATGTTTTCTGTTTGTGGGGGCTGCTTCGATGGCGGAGTGCCAGGAGATGTTCAACGGGATTGCAGAGCTATCGCGGGACTTAGGTGGCATGGGCGGAGGGCAAGACTGAGGGTCCGGCGCGAGAATGACCTTCGGGGTGGGCCTCGACTCGGCGGCTCTGGTAGGTCACCTGCTGCGGAACGCGGTTGCCGGTTTTGTGGCTTTGGTGGCTATTGTGTTTGCGTCAGCCAGGGCGACCTTGCGAGGTAGGCAAGCATTACTGGGATTGTTGAATTTTGCGTGCCGTGCAATACCGCTGGGATTGGTGTTTCGCGGCAGTTGGTTGTTTCCACGGGGTGGGGTGTAGAACCTGCCTCACCGGATTTGGGGTCGCGGAGGGGTGTGGGCGGATTTGCGGCTTGAGTCAATTCTTGGCCACTTTTGGCGGGACATCGGTTTTGATGGCGGGGAGGTGTCCCGTGAGGGGTTCCAGCTCTACACGGATGCGGCGGGTGGGGAGTGTACTTTGGGAGGCCTGGTGCACGGTCCAATGGCCGCAGCCGTGGCTGGTATCGAGTTTGACTGCCAATATCTCCTTCCTGGGGCAGTTTTCGCTCAAGGGGGTTTTTGGAGTTATGGTCGGATTGGCTGAGTTATTGCCGGATTGGCTCCGCATTCATGCGATGGTATGGTTGTGTGGCAGGGTGGCTGTGGGCAGTGTGGTCCTTCGTTACTACCACGGGAGTTTGCCAGTAGCGGGTTTAATGTGGGAGGTGGTGTTGGCATCTCTACTGTTGCAAGTGTCGGTGGAGGCTTGGCATATCCCTGGCTGTAGTGTCGAGATTGCCGATGCTCTTTCCCCTTTTCTGGTGGGGCGGTTTCGGGCTTTGGCCCAGAAGGGGACAAGGTGAGATCAGGGGTCGCGGGGAACTTCGAGAGCACGGCCTTGGAGACATGCTGAGTTTGCTGCAGGGTTCAGTATCGCGGGGGACGTGGTCTGGGTATCAGCGGCGTTGTGACTAAGTTGTCCAACTTTGGGTCGCGCACGGGGGGTATCCGGAAGCATTGTCTGGTGGGTATATCGTGGTGGCTAGGGGTGTGGGGTTTTTTTTCCAGACCGGTGGTGCCTTCGCAGTTGTGTCGGTTTACCATTTGCATAGGTGGTGGGTGGGGATCGCTGGTTGGGGGATTTGTAACTCGCAGGCTGCTGTGGGGGGGGGGTACGTGCTCGGCCGTTCCGCGGGATCCGAGGCGGCTCCTCATGTAGGATGTGCCGGTGTGGCTCCTTGCGGTGGTACTGCGTATGGCGGCATTGGGGTATGGGGCTGCCATGTCTTGGGCAGTCCTGGTGGCGGATTCGGTTGGGACGGGGGCAGGTAAGGGCTTCCATGGCCCACGTTTGGGTTTCGGGGCGGTTTGGGATGTTTGGGCAGGTTTCAGACCGATCACCTGGGAAACAATCGAGGGTGCATTTAAGGGGGATGCAGTCTGGGTTACGTGCCCTGTGGCTGCCGTTGGCCTGTTTCGGGTGCCCCGAGGTGTTCAGGTGCCCGAGGTGGTCAGGATGGTGCTGCGTCTGGTGCACGTTTTTCGCTTCGGGGTAGCTGCACAGGTCCTTTAGCGCATTGGCAGGGGGCGCTCTCGGGCGTTTCGGGGGTTATGTGCGGCTGTGATGGCTAAAGGGGGTCCTGGGGTTGGGGCGTTTCATTGTTCATTTCTTTTGCAGGTGGGGTCTGGAGCCTGCGGAATGTGGGGGATTGTTCCCTCCTTTGTCCACTGCGCAGGACGGCGAGTGGTGGCGAGGCGGGGGAATGCCAATGTGGGGATCGCCCCGGTTTGGGGCTGTATCATGGCTGGGTGAGCGCGGACCCCGTGGGTCACAGCGGCTTCCTTTGCTACAGTGCCAAGGGCGGATATCGCGACTTGTGATAAGGAAGCTTATCATAGCTCAGGAAGGAGCTATAGAAAAGGTGAAGTGACTCTGAACAAGCAACCTGTCAGTTCTGGTAGAAATAAGAAAACAGAATTTTCCCATAAAAGACTACCAGTCCCAGAATGCACCAGGTTTCCAACAGCCATTAGAGGAGCTGAAGTGGGGAAACCTGTGTTCAATCAGGAGGGCTATGAGGTAATCCCTAAGCACTCATCTCAAAGGGCAGGGCCTGATTCAGCACAGCTGTGCTGTGCTAGGATGGAGCACTCATCTAGGCAGAATAAAGGTAGAGTTTATTCTACAGAGAATTATCCTCAGAATCCTCATCCTCAGGATCTTGATCATCTTGGACAGCTTCATCATCTGGAGGATCATCAGAAGCAGAAGCCAAACCGGACGGACAGAGAGGGCAAGAAACCCTTTGGAAGAAAGAAGAGAAAAGCCTTTGGGAGGTCTAAAGGAGTCCAGAGCAGTACGTATACTGGAAGGCATTCCAAGGGCCAGCATACACCATTGGACTGGGGAAAGCCAGAGGAATGGTGCTGCAGGGATAGGAATCTCCAGACGGTACCTGTGAGGGAGACGGCTGCACGTGGAAGGGACCCTAAGACCCGTGCCAGAAGGTATGTGAAGAGAGATCCAGTGTCCAGGGATCTGGATTGGAAGGCTGGACATAAGAACTGGACTACATACTGGCCAGGCTATTTAGAGAGGAACTCTAACAGCAATGGAAGCTCAGGTATGAACACTGATCTATGCCCTAGCTATAACCTTGAAAGACAGCAGGGAAATAAGTATTCTCCTGAATGTGCTCCATTGAGAAATTCCTCTGTGCCAATCCCTGATATTGAACCCATGATTGTTGAAGAAGGGGAAGGAGCGGTCTTAGATACAGGCTGTGAATATATGGGTTGCTCTCTGTCTAAACTCCTTTGGTAATTTTCTGTTACAAAGTACAGCAACCATCACAAAGAAATACAAACTTGTTCTTTAATCTATTCAGAAAAGCTCCTGAAGTAGGATTTGAGCCACGCAGTAGAAAGCAAGCCAGCTAAGGGGTTTCAGCTGGGTAACTGCTAGCAATTGAGCCTTACCTAATTGCTTGTGAGCTCTGAGGGAATCACTTCTGAGTCTATGTGGGAAGATATAAGAGGTTAACCTGAAAAGAACAGTTTTTCCCTTCTTTGTGGGTTTTGCTTGTTGTTTGATACACTGCTAAGAAAATATTAGCTAAAGCCTACAGAAAAGACCAGTTTGTTACCAACCAGGTCTTTATTCTTTTCATTTGATTGCCTGACAAGTTCATCTGTTGTTTTCCTGATTTTGTTTTTCCAAGTTTAACACTGCAAGCAAGTATCCTGTTTTATGTGCTACCAAGCATATCTGTGTTGGGAGAAATAACCCCATAAATAAATATCTTATTGGCTTTACACTCAAGCACAACTAATTATTGTGAGCAGCTGTGTCTGGTGTGAATGGACTGTATTTCCCACAATCCCTTGCAAATCATATTGATATATGCACTTGCCAAGACTGTGAACATTCTCACCCAGGCAGCCGTCTGACAGACTACCGGCAGTGTTGGAGGCAACGACCTGGTTGCGGGTCATGCCGGCATTTGATCAGAGCGGCGTGGGAGGAGTTGGTAGTTTTGCTGATGTTTCGGAGGGTGTCTGACATTGTTACAAGGCCTGCATGATAGAGCCAGCGGCGTTGGTCGCGAGGGCTGGCTGACAGTTCTCCTCTGTTTGGTCGATGGGTTGGCCACCATGGGGGTACCAGCTCATGCATTCCTGGGTGGAGGTTGAGTCCGGGGCAGTATAGGGGGGGCAGTTATCGCCAGTGGGGAGGGATCTGCTCCTTTACGACTGGCGGTAGGCCTTGGAATATATGTTGGTGGGGATGCTCACTGGTCGCAGCTTGGAGTTGGGGGGGGCGGCACAGGGACAAGGTTGTCACCTGTGCTGGTGGCGGGATCCCGGAGGTTTCCGGGGTCCGGAGCCTCAGGCTACACTTGGGCGGGGGCGGAGTGCCCCTGACCCGGTCAAACCCTGGCCGACTTTTGCTAATAGCATGGCGAAGTCGGGGGAAGGGTTAGGTAACTTGCCGGGTGGCAAGTTATGGCGTTAGCAGTGGCAAGGCACTTTGCTAAGGTATGGCTGGTGCGGGCCGGGTGCCGCTAATCGATTGAGAAGGTGTAGGAGGCTGGCATATTGTGAAATTGTTAAAAGGTTAATAAAGCTGCGACCAGTTGTGTTCCATGAACTGTTGGTGTGGTGTCTTTTGTGGGGCTGGGAGATGGAGGGTGATGGGTGGAAAAAAGGGACCCAAAGCACCAGGTCCGCCTGCCTCGGTTACTGACGAGGCCGCGGGCAGGGTCCCGGCGGCCGAACCTAACCGGGCGCGCTGCCTGGGGCTGGGATCCTGCGCGCGGCCTTGGCCGATTTAAATTCATTGACTCCCGGCAGGTGCAGCCACGCGGGAGCCAATCAGGGAGGGCTACGTCAGCATGGGGGTGGGTTGGGCCCGGCGGGCAGCCTCCACGTGGTCAGTCATGGCGGAGGCTGCTCGGGGGTGCCGGCTTCCCGCCCGCCCTCCCTCCCATGAATGTTTATGGGGGTTTGGGTTATGGGGTGTTGCAGCTTGGGGGGGGGGGGGTTGGCGGGATCCCGGAGGTTTCCGGGGTCCGGAGCCTCAGGCTACACTTGGGTGGGGGCGGGGTGCCCCTGACCCGGTCAAACCCTGGCCGACTTTTGCTAATAGCATGGCGAAGTCGGGGGAAGGGTTAGGTAACTTGCCGGGTGGCAAGTTATGGCGTTAGCGGTGGCAAGGCACTTTGCTAAGGTATGGCTGGTGCGGGCCGGGTGCCGCTAATCGATTGAGAAGGTGTAGGAGGCTGGCATATTGTGAAATTGTTAAAAGGTTAATAAAGCTGCGACCAGTTGTGTTCCATGAACTGTTGGTGTGGTATCTTTTGTGGGGCTGGGAGATGGAGGGTGGAAAAAAGGGACCCGAAGCACCAGGTCCGCCTGCCTCAGTTAGTAAGTGACACAGAAGGAGGGGAGAATCTAGAGAACAACATTCTCCATATACTTGATATTTAACTGAGGAACAAAAAGAGAATGACCAACGTGCCGTGAATGATGTTGTTCAAAAGTGTCAGTCAAAAGCTAGAGTAAAAAGCCATGTTTTAACTCATTAAAAAAAAATCGTAATGAGTTTTCTAGTCAAAGTTCCAAAGGAAGTGCGTTCCAAAACTGAAGGAACCTAAAAAATGTGGCATTTTTGAGAAAAGGATAACTTTAGCATTGTTTTAGATGGAAGAGTTCAGTAGTTTGCTTGGGAAGAGCTTAAGGATCGTTTTGGACAACACAAAATGAAAAGGGAATGTGCAAAGGCTATGCATTTACTCATTTTTTTTTCAGCTAGAAAAAGAAACTACCAGCGCATTGACTTAGACTTAAGATTAACACTTCCTTTTTTTTTCTTTCCTATAACCAAATGTGTAATAGACAGTCTCTTGCTGAGAACAGTTAGTTTCCTGTTTTAGCAAAAGAGAATTAACATGCTCAAAAGGAAATACTACATTTCCCGAACTTCAACTGAACTAACTTACAAATTTCAAAAGGCTGCAAAAAAAAGACTTCCTCTTTCAGGCGGTAGGCACAAGGACGACTTTGCACAATAAGTAAGGAATCTATATTCTAATATACAAATATTATATACGTATGATATTTGCTTACATATACAGGCCAGCAGTAAGAAAAGCAGGCATGTTACACCATTTCACCATCACATGCTTTTCTCTAAGACTTTTTTTTCTAAATGACTCTAAACTATTTCTGAGAATTTCAAACACCTCTTCCTCTTGTTTAGAAGGTTGCCATGAGTCAGCATTGATATTTTTTTCTCTAACTTGCTAATTAAATCTCCTTTTCTGAGGGTTTTAAATATATTAAATATTTATCTACATAACAAGAAACACTGTGGAGAAAGTTTCCTCTTCTTGCACAGGCAGCCCTGTTTGCATAAAAAGGGGACATCCAAATCAGGAGCGGTGACCAAGAAACAGTCTGACAGAGGCAACAGAAAAAAGCCAAAGTAAATAAGCCAAACTATGCCAAAAGGCAAGACTTTTCTATCTCCCATGTCCACCTGTTGCTACACCAATCCTGTCTCTGTTGGGGAGCCATTGGCCAAAGGACCAAACCACGGTTTGAGAGCACAAGCAAGCCTGTTTATTACAACAGCAATGAAGGGATAGAGATCAAACAAACTGACAAACTACGGAGTAAACATTCAGAATTTTTATACTTCCTGTTATAAGTCTTTAGTATATGGTTACCTTTGGTCACTTCTAATGTCTTCTTTCCACTTTGGAACCCTTCAGAACCAGTTTACCATCCATCAAAGTCCTTTTTTTTATTCATTATGGGCCTGATTGTGTGCCACGAACAGCGGGGATGGACGTCCCAACATCCCCGCTATTTGTGCCTTCCCCGCTGCATCTAACTTCCCCACCGGTCGTGTGGGGAAGTTAGACGGGGGTGGGGAAGGGGTGGCTCTGGGCGGGCAGTGGGCAGTCGCCGGCCCTGGTTGTACAAGGCCCATTATGTTGGCCCTGAACGTCTAGGGCTGGCAACATGTGTGGGGAAATTATTCCACCTCCGATGTGTTAAATTTTCAATGCCGGGGCACAGATGGGGCAGAGGGGGCCAGAGAACATACCCCACAGCCTGACCCTGGCCTTAAGAGGCCAGATTGGGGGTCGGGCTGCAGGGAATAAGCTTTTTATTTCCGGCGGCTGGCATTGTGGCTCTTCAATGGAGCCGTGGTGCCATGGCAACATGATGCCATGGCGCCGTGACTCCATTGAAGAGCCTCGAGTGAGTTAGCCAGGAAGATCCTGTATGTGCAGGCCGGTCTGAATCGCAGTCCTGGCCTGCACGTACAGGACTGTTCGTGATTCTGATCCCGCGGGGCTAGACGTGCCCCGCGGGATCAGAATCGCAATCCCCTCTGTATGTCCAACTCAGACCAGATGCACATACGTCCGTAATGGAATGAGTCCTTATATGGTCTTTCCTTTATACTATCCCATCCCATCTCTCACAACACCTGGCATCACATGCGTCACCTAAGAAACTACGTACATGGATCTTCCTTCATACTATACTAATGTAGTCTTATGGGGTAAGGCTTCAGGAAGCATCTAGCAACTGTTGAAGCTGAGTATTGCTGTTAAGTGAACTGTGTGCATAAAAGATCAATTTATGTTTTAACAGAAAGCAAAGCAATGTGAGACTAAACAATGCCCCTTTTCCACTAAACTTCATTTTTTCTGCTAGGTGGATATATTTATTCAAAATAGCAATTCCCTAAATATAAATCTTTATTAGCATTTAACATTTCATACAACTGTAATTCTTATAACAGAGTTTAAAGCTTTTTGGAAAGTTATCTTTTCACAAGGGAAAATTATTCTTTCACATAGTCCTCAGGATACACCTAGACAGTCAGGTTTTCAGGAAAACAACAATGGATATGCATGAGAGAGATTTGCATACGCTGCCTTCTTTGTATGCAAATCTCTCATGCATATTCATTATGGTTATTCTTACAACCTGTCTTGCTAGATATGTCTTGAAGATTCAGTTGAAACACCCTGGTGTAAAGACTAGTTTAGTTTACCAGAGTTATTTTAATTTGTGGAAGAGAGGGGAAGGATTTGATGACAATGTTTGGGGTACAACTACGATGATGGTTTAGTTAGTAAAGGTTTATACATTTTGCATTAGCAGATGATACTATGCTGTGTGCTTAATATAGGGGTTCTCAATTCAATCCTTGGGACACACCTAGCCAGTCAGGTTTTCAGGATAACCACAATGAATATGTATGAGAGAAATTTGCATATAACGGAGGCAGTGCATTCAAATCTCTCTCATGCATATTCATTATGGTTATCCTGAAAACCTGACTGGTTTAGGTGTTTCCCAAGAATTGAGTTGAGAACCCCTGGCTTAGTAATATGATTTTAATTATTGTAATATTAATTTATTATTTTAAGCCACCTTGTACCTTAAGGGATAGAAGCAAGATATAAATAAGGAATTAAATGAAATTAAAATAGCAAGGAGACTTTGGTGGTGGCGGAATCAGATTGGTGATGTCAGTGAATCACTTTGCTGCTCGTAGCACAGGTCACTCTGGCAAAATTTAAGATTATTTTGTGCACAGTGAAGGTTGTACAGTCTATATACTGTCTTTTCTCTCCCGCAGGACCTGTAACATTCATTCACAATGAAGTATAGAACTTTGTTTGCTGTGCTGGTGGCTGTAGTAATATGTTCAAGCTACATATTTTATTGCAACTTTGGAAAGGTATCAATTCTTTTTTTTTCTCATAAAGAAATGTTCTTCTGACTTATTCTGAATACGAATTTTCAACCTGGTCAGACGATCTGCAGGTCAAAAGGGAAACTCCTTGTGAAGTCTCATTTGTCAGATCCTTGGCTCTTTCTTCTGCGTATATATTTGCACTTACTTTGAAACAGATGTAAATGTGTACACTTTATGGTCACCCAGGGGGTTGGAAAACTCAGTCCGTGCTCCTATCCTAATCCCACCCCTTGTTTTCCATGGGTTAAATTGTGCATACTGTGACAACATGGGCACTTCCATTGCGGAAGGAGGACATTTCAGTGGTACCTTTTATGTGGGAAAATAGCTATTTATCCACATGAAAAGGTTTGAAAATCGCCCTCTAAAACTGTAGCATCATAGTGCTGTATTACTATATGACAAGGAAAAGTAGATTCCAGTTCCCTCCCTCATCAAGGGCACATGACAACTCTGCTCATAAGTTATTAGAGTCATCCTGTGAAGGAAAGTATTTGCACACTTTAAACAATTACAGTGATGTTATGAAATACATATAGAAATGTGCATATTATGTGTTATTTTATTTATTTTTATTTATTTTAACAATCATTTTTATACCGCGCTTTCTACAACATCAAACACGGTTTACAAGGAACAAATTCTGAATAGTACAACAAACATTTTGTTATTCAGTTACATGGAACTGTTCTAACTATTTACAGAGAACTGTTTTAACTTTTTACATACAGTTACATGGAACTGATTTAACTATTTACATAGAAATTTGCATAGCAGTGTATATATTCAACAATAGACTCGTTCAAACTTTAACTTTATGGAGTTTCTGTGGTGTATCATGATTGGTGGGGTTTCCATCCGTGCATTCTGGAGGAATAATTTTTGTTTGAGTCACCATTGGCTATATTATGTGCGTGGAATTCTTTGAGCATGGTTTGTGTAACATTGGTTGGTTGAGTACCATAGTGAATAGATATGTTTTAAGATTTTTTTGGAATAGTTTAATGTCATTTTGTGCTCGAATATCGTCAGGGAGCTCATTCCAGAGTACTGGAGCTATATGTGAGAACGCTTTTTCATTAGTTAGTTTTGTGGCTTTTCTGAAGTCTTTTGGATATGCCAGTTTGTGTTTACTCTGTCTTCTTTGGGGCGTGTTTACTAAACTGCAGTAATCGTGAATAACGCGTGTAATGTAATGTTAATGATCGTTCGCATGTCGGAACGCGCGTTATGACGTGCGAACGATCGTTAACATTACATTGCGCGCGCTAACCGTAGTTAAAGATCGTAAACTCCCGGGGCACGTTAAAACACCGCAGAAGGTGGAGAGTGGGCGGAGAGAAGGGGTCAATGGGCGGAGAGTGGGCGGGGAGAGGCTCCCCTCACACTAACGTGCTGATTTTCTGAGCTGAATTCCAACGCGAATGAAAACCTGCCGTTAACTGCAAATGACAAGGGAGAGAAACCATTTCAGTGTCAGCAATGTACAGCCCAGGCAGGGAAACAAAAAAAAAGTGATAAGTGTGATATATGTGCACAGAACAAAAGGGCACAGAAACACTGAAAATGACCCCAACAAACTGGAAAAAAACAATAACCAAGCTGGTCAATAGTGGTATCAATGAGAAACATCAACCCCTCCCCCCCCGAGTACGCTCCATAGAACAGATATAAATCGTGGAAGGGTCTATACTCCATCCCCATACAAGGTGAATGAGCCCACAGTGAAATAGCGCTGCTCAGGGTTTTCCCCACAATCGGACAGGGTTCCTATGGCGTGCACATGTCCCGCAACATCAGGGTGGGCATGTCGGAACGGCAACTGGACAGATGCCGGAGAAGGGGATACAGAGGTCCGCAGGCGGCACATGCTGTGGTGCAGCTGGGCCACAGTGCGGACTAGGGCGATGCCTAGGTGGCCCATACGAATGCTGAAACAGCGGAGCAGCCAGACAGCAACTGTTGAAGGCCCAACATGGGCACCAGTGTGTTTCCCAAAGAGTCACAGGGGATAGTACCCAACAGCTACCCCCAAAGGCACAGAACATTGGCAGGCGGAGCTGGGGGGGAGCGTGGACGTCTATACAGGCACCCCTACCCCAGAACCTGCACCATAGGCAGCCGCCTACCTGCACACTGCATGGCCTGAGACTGCGCACCACCAGCTCCACCAGCAGAAGGGCATGTCAGCATGGAGGCAGAGGGATACTGGTGGTGGAGGGGGCAGTGGCAGCTGCCCAGAGCAGACTGTGGCCTAGCCCTGTGTAGGAGGGTGCCATGCACTGCAACAGACAGGCCCTGTCTGACCAACAGTCATGGTATCACCAGGGAACGCACCATCTCCATGATAACATGGTGGTGCAGTGCACAAAACCAGTGCATTCAGAAGCAGAAGGTCACAGGTTCGAGTCCCAGCTGTGGCTTCTGCCAACCCAGTCCTCATATTTTACCCACTACTATAACGTGCTAATACAGACAGAACCGTTCTTGCAGATGACGTAAACATGCCCAAAACACCTACATTTTACCCTACAGAGCACAGACACCATAAACATGCACATTACCTAGAGCAGAGCCTCCCAAATGCAGTCCTGGAGGGCCAAACACCATTCCGGTTCCATGCTGCCTCTGATAAAGATGCCTGTGCTGCCTTTCTATGCGCCACCCCCATGGTAGGCAGATGTATCTCATGCATATTCATGAGGGACGTTCATGCGCGGCGTTTTTTGGTACGAGCAGGGTGGCATGTCTGAGGCCAAAGAATTTGAACTTTAACATTTGAAGTCGGCTGAAGAAACGAAGCGTTCGTGAAACGCAGCAGCGCTGAGTCTGGCGTTGGGAAGATCTTATTAAGATAAGCCTGACTCATTTATAGTTCCCTCTACCATTTGAACCACTGCTTTTAAATTATTTGAAATAGTACATACATAACACTGTGGAAATTTTGTAAAAGAAAAAAGGAAAAAAGGAGGGTCGTTGATGCAACACGGAGCAGATGCTGGCTAATGTTATAGCTGTAGCTCCCCATGAGTCTGAAACCCGATAAAAAGATAAAAAACATTTTCCTTTTTCACTGTTATGAATTGGTACAACTTATCCGAGGGCAACATGTATTAATGTGACCTGTTTGGATGATCATTTCATGCAAATTGAGTAATTTCATTTATTTTTGGCTCAACTGTTGATATTACTCATAAGTTTTAGGACCAATTAAGATTGTTATATTCATGAGGGACAGCATGAAAACCCGAACAGTCTTTGGCACACTAGGACTGGAGTTGGGAACCTCTGCCGTAAAGCAGCAGCCAACGGGGCAGACACACCCGCACCCACAGGCCCCATTATCCACAGCCTCCTGGAGAGGCAGGACTTCGGGCTCTGCGTGCATCTCCCAATACTAGCAGCTGCATACCTTAGTAATGCCACCCTAAACCTGGGAATATGGTACACAGCTATCAAAAGGTTGCCATGATTACTGGCAGATAGCAATTCCTAGGTTAAGTACAAATTTCTGAGTGAGCTGCATCATAGCAACCTTTCTGATGTCTCTGGAGTGTGCTACAGGTCTTGTGTCTGATAGTGTTTACCAACCTAGGGAGTGACTCCTACAGTATTGCGTACCATAGCCATGCCTGCACTGTGCCCAGGACTGGTGTGGTGGCCAGGGCTGCCCAACACCTCTATAGCTGCACAATGCTGGCATAGGTGTGGGGAGTGTGTGTCTGTCTATCAAGTGTGTGGTGGCTGCCAACACCCTCCACAGCCCTCAGTGCTAGCACTGTTGCTTGTATTGGCCTGCCAATGTGCATAATGAGGAGCAAGGTACCGTGGGAATAGCCTGGATAGGGTGGCCTGACCTGGCTGCATCTGCACAAGGCATAGGGCAATGGCTCGGACATTGTAGTGCCTGGCCACCACCTGCACGGACAGGGTGGCCATAGCATGTCCTGCTGTGAGGTCACTCTCACCCTGACTGAGCAGTGACCATTGCATGGCTAGGTTCCCCCATAGCTCTATATGGCATTTCTCTCATGTGATGTCTATAGGTTCCCTTTTGGGGCCTAATCAGTGACTTATCTTCTTGGTGTGTATGCTGACATCCCTGTTCTAGGTGCCTGCATCTCCTCCAGGACCATGCACTATGGATTAGCTGGTGGCCTCTCTGGAGCTAGTATGTGTCTTGCTGGAACACCTTGCAGGGTGCAGCAGCTGGAGGCGTGCTGCTGGAGCATGTCAGATAATGTTGGGGGGCAGCTGTGTATTTCCAGGCCTGCCATCTGTCTGCCATTGCGTTATGGATGTGTAGCACTCTGTCTGTTCCCCAACAGGACTGGGGATGATGGTCCCATCTAAGGTTACCATTGCAGGGAGGTAGACTGTGGATCTATTGGTGGGTGCTCCTGTTCTGCACCCTGAGCCCAAGAGGGTGGGTTGTGTGGTGGTACATAATCTGCCTATGGGTCCATAACCCCCCTCCCCCCTCCACCCCCCCTCCTCCCCCCCTCCTCTCCCCCCTCCCCCCTTGTGTGGTGGTACATAATCTGCCTACGGGTCCATAACCCCCCTCCTCTCCTCCCCCTCCTCCCCCCCTCCTCCCCCCATCCCCCCTCCTCCTCCCCTCCTCCTCCCCCCCTCTCCCCCTCCCCCCCTCCCCCTCCTCCTCCCCCCTCCTCCCCCCTCCCCTTCTCCCCCCTCCCCCTCCCCTCCCCCCTCCTCTCCCCCTCCCCCCTCCTCCCCCCATTCCCCCTCCTCCCCCCTTCCTCCTCCCTCCCCCCTCCTCCCCCTCCCCCCCTCCTCCCCCCCTCCCCCCTCCCCTCAACCCCCCTCCTCCCCCCTCCCTCCTCCTTCCCCCACCCCCCCGCCCCCACATAGCAGCTGACAGGCGCACCGTGCATGCAGCCACACAGACATGGGGAGATCTGTGTCTGTGTGGCTGCATGTGCGGGCTGCGTGTGGCTGCATGTGCGGGCTGCGCGTGGCTGCGGCTGTGCGTGCCCAGGCACACGCCCAGAGGCAGCACGCACTCATCATGGGGCAGGTCCTGGCGACCCTGACCATGGTGGCTGACCGGCTGCACATGCTGGAGGAGCGTGTAGCCGGTGGCGCGCCTGGCCAGCCACCATGTGACAGGGGTCCCCGGGGTGTGTAGTGTGTGGATGCGCATGGCACACCCGCCCTGTGACAGCCCATGCCATGGCCTGCCACACTCACCAGGAACAGTAGGCGTGGCACACAAAAATGTCGGCATGAGCAGCTATGTGACGGTGGAGAATGTAAATAAAGTTGAACATTAGTTTCAGATAACTATGGTGGCCAGATGTCCCTCATTGCTATGTGTCAGTGTTGTGTGAATGACACATGTGGGCACCCACATGCGTGTCTGTGTGAGCTACAATGGGAGGATGCAGGGTACTGTACCCATGTCAGGGGTGGGGCGATATTAGGGGCATCACATGGGGCAGTGCCACACATGGCCAAACCCACACACGTGAAACAGTGGGTATGGGGCAGCTGTGGTGGACCATGCAAGGGTATGTACAGCAGTGGCGATGGGCACAGACCAGGGTGGACGCTGGCATGGACAAAGCAAGGGGGCTAATGGACACAGAGCCGGCCAGTGCACAGGGCTAGGGGTGGACCGAGTGGCCATGGCCGCAGGGGGACAGGGGATGGGTTTTTTATTGGGCCTAGTGTTTGTTTCTTTCTCTTGTTTGGAGGTGTTTATTTTTGAGGCTCAGGGGGTTCCTCAGCATTAAGGGGGACTGCTGTCAATCCTCTTTATAGAATAAATAAGAATAAACTTAAAAGCAGGACAGCAGTTTTGTCATTGATCCCTGATACCACATGGTCTTTCCCTCCTAATCATGTCTTTGAGGAGCATCTGTTAAGGCCCAGGATATTAGGCAAATTGCCAGCTTTTAGGTTCAAGGGCAGAGCCCTAACTTGTAGTTGGCAGGTGGGAAAGCCTAGACGTGTGCTTTTATGTATTCTATAGTGAAAGTTGCCCAAAATTCACAGGGACAGGTTTAGGAAACCTTAGGATATATAAAAGAATAGACTGGCAGTTAGACTGTCAACCAAGACGTGCCTGTGCTGCGGTCTATGGCCATCAGAGGGCAGCTGGTACACTCAGTAGTGCCGTTCTATGACTGTGGGTATGCAGCCATTATCTGTAGGTCAGGAAAGAGCTCACCACAGAGCCACAGAGCCTCGGTGATGTGATGTAAGGTCTGAGAATCCAGTTTATATGACCAGGATCTAAAGCTCATAATTTCTGTATAATTGGTCGGGCTCTGCTGCCCTAAAGGCCACTGAATGACAGCGCTGCTTATGAATCAAATATAGTATTCAGTGCCCACATTCCTGGGGGGTGAGCAGTACAATACAAAATCATATTACTCATTAGGTTCACACAGGCAACAGCTTCTCAGACCTCCATTTGCAATGTGGTCGGTGTATTCCACTGTTATTTTTCTGACTGCAGGAAGGCCTGGGGAGGTGCTTGTGTGTTTCATAGCAACACTTCGCAGGCCCTTCCCAGGAACTTCTCATCTATTACTATAGTATTCATTTCATTTCATTTTTCTGGTTGTGGTTAATGCACAGCGTCAGGGGCTGTGTTCGAAAGCTTGGGTCCCACGGGGATTTTCTGTGTGGGATTTCACACAGAAAAAGAAACTCGCTTTAGTGAGAGATAGCTAAAAATGATCAAGGCTAACACTGTTGATTTCACTTTTGATGTCTACCTTTTGTGCCTGAATACCAAGGACGGGACACTGTTAGCTTCCAGGGGTTCTACTTTCTATTTTGCTCTTCAGCTCCCTGGCAGATGCAGTAGGCTGGCAGGGGGTGGGCAACACCTCCTGCCAATGCAGAATCCCCCAGGATAAGGGGGGGAAGGACAACTGGGTGCAGCGGGGGCTGGTAGCTTATTGCAAAGCTATAGTAGTAGTTCGGGTAATTTTAGCTGATCTGCTTTGATTTCATTGGAGTTGGCAGAAACCTGGTTTTTGGAGTCCTATCCTTTTAAAATAAAAGAGGGAACACCAAAGAAAAAGGGCATAGCCATCCCATTCCTGTCCGAGTCCCTTCATCAGCTCATTTCCGTTCCCAGCCCCCCATCAGGCCATATCTAGTCATTTCCTAGCACCACCATTGGCCCATGCCATATCCTAGCTCCCCTCCACTCAGCAACATACCAGTCCAACCCCCCCATGAGCCCATGTACCGTTCCAGCCCCTCCATGGGTCCACTGTATTCCAGGCTCCCACCACAGCCCATGTCCAATCCAAGCAGCTCCCCCCAACAGCCCATTTCCAGTTCTATCCTGGCTGCTCCACCAGCCCATTTCCAGTCCTAGCAAACCCCTAACCCATTACTGGTCCTAGTCCCCCATCAACTCACCTCCAGTTCTAACCCTCCATCACCCCATCCTATGTTTCGGAACCCCCATAACCCATTTCCAGTCCAAGCCCCCATCAGCCCAATTCCAGTCCTAACCCCATCAGCCCAATTCCGGTCAGCCCCCCAATAGCCCATTGCCAGCCCTACCCCCCCCCCCCCATCAGGCCACAGCCCATTACCAGTCCTACCCCCCCATCACCCACAGCCCACCTCATGTCCGGCCCTAGCAGAATTGAACATGCTAGTTATCCCAAAGGAAACCACAAAATGCACCAGATCAACAGCTAACAGAGCCTTCCGACTCTGCGCCCCAACTTTATGGAACACCTTACCAGCACAAATCAGAGCAATACCCAATTTGAGTCAGTTCAGAAAGGCACTAAAACATTTCCTCTTCCTTAAATATCTCAATGACAGCTCCGAACATAACCCTCAGGCGAATAGCAGAAGTGATCAAACAGGCAGACCCTCGCAACAGGCCAACTTCACAATGTAAATAACAAGCAGTTTCATGTGCTATTGTACCACCTATGTATATAGTTAACCATGATATCCCTATCAGATAAACCACCATTGTATTTAGTTACCCTATTTCTCCAAGTTATACTTCCTGTTAAATGTAATGACCAGACATATGTAAACTGTTGGATGTTTTCTGTTCAATGTAAACTGCGCTGATGTCTAATAGTGCGGTATATAAGAATTGTTAATAAATAAATAAATAAATAAAATAAATAGCCCCCTCTATAGCCCATTACCAGTCCCAACCCCCCCACCTCGGCTCACGGGGAACGTATAAAGAAAACAGATGGCTGCAACTGCTGGGTAGTGTGTGACTGTGGGTGGCCGTGCAACGGCAGGTGGGGCATCCCATGCTGACCACAGCTGGGTCGGTGGGTACACCGGCTGGCTGCATAAGTGGCACGGGGTTGGACCCTGGTGCAGACACGGGTGGGCTGTGTGTAATATGGCCCCCCACAAGCAACACAGGACACATGACATCAGCTTGGCTGCATGTACACCTATTTATTTTGCACGCCCTCGGCCACGCCTTGTGCGGACCCTCCCACCCCGTGGTGCTGGTGGCATGCCCGGTGCAGCTGTTGCTGCTGCTGCCTCCGCTGGTGGTGGTGGTGGCGGTGGTGGCCCCTGCAGCCCTGTTGGGGCCCCCCTGCCTGCCACTAGGAGCTCCAGGCTTGCAGCTATGGAACGTGCTGAGGTCGCCAGGTCATCCAGCCGTGCCGCCATCACATCCATCCGTGCCGTCATCCTCGTTATGGCATGTCGCATGCGGTGTGACTCATGCCTTCGCCTCCACTGCTCATGGGCGACCACACGCAGTACAAGCTGTACACCTGGGGGGGCAGGATGGACACTGTGAGACGGGTACCCACCTGGCAGCTGTACATAGGCATACACACACCAACGCGGTTGGCCACTCACCCTCGGCATCCCTCTGTGCCGCCTGGGAGTGCGCCCGCATCTCCCCAATGACCCCTGCAATTGCGGACATTGCCTCCTGCCTCTCCTGATGTGGGTCAGCTGCAGACACCTCCAGTGGCGTGCCGGCCACTGCCTGCTGTAGGCCCTGCCTGCTGCCCTCCTCCAGGGGTGGGGCTTGACCCCCCCGCTTGCACCGATGTGGCCCCCATCGGTGACGCCTCTGGCACAGCGTCCTCAAAGCCCCCAGGCCCAGGGTCAGTGTGTTCGCACACCTCATCTGGCCCCTCAATGGATGGGATGTTACCTGTAGGGCGAAATGATACATGGGTTAGGTAGGGCGTGGCTGCCTGTTCGCCCCCGACACACCCTGTGTAGGCGTTGCCCCCTGGATCCCCATCGGCCATGTACTGCCCCTCCACCCCCTAGCCTACCCCTGCAGACGTGTATGTATGGTCCCCCACCAGTACAGCTCACTCAGACCTACCGGCACTTGGGTGCGCCGTATCCAATGCAGGGGGCAAGCCATGTATGTAGATGGGCCCGAGCCGGTCCACCAGACGCTGCTCAAGCTCCGTCAGCTTGGCCATCTGTACTGGGCCTCCTCCAGTGCCCTGTGCTGCACGTCGCTCCCTGTCCAGCTCCATCCTGATGTTTCTTTTAATATCGCAATACCTCTTCCTGAGGCTTTCTGTGTCACGGTGGGGTCCCCCTGCTGCCGCCACCGCTGTATGTACCTCAGCCCATGCCCTGTTGCGTGTTGCACTGGTTGTGGTTGCGCTCTGCCGACCAAACAGCACCTCAAAATGCTCTAGGATGCTAGCCAGAAGTAGCTCATTTTCCTCCTGGCTAAACCTCATCGCCCTTTTTCTGGCCTCCTCTGCCACAGGGGTCCTACGGCGCTTCTGGCATGTTGCAACAGTGGCCTGATGGCTGGGGTGGTGTTGAGCCCCAGATGTCCCTGACCTCTCGCTGTCCTCTGTGCCAGCAGGTGTGGACACTGGTGGCTCTGCGCTGTGTCCCTCTGCAGTCCTCTGGTTCACTGCATCACTGTCCGCCATGCTGTGGTTGGGTCTGTGTGCTGAGGTGTATTGCGGTACCTACCTGCCATATTTGTATGTGTAACGTGGGCGTGGGACTACGAGCGTTATGCCGTGCGTTACTTCGCGCATTACGTCACGCGTCACGTCACGCTGGCATGTTTGACGTTCGTTACTATAGATTGCATGCAGCGTTGTGTCCATTTTCCCCTAGGATCCTTTCATATCAGCAAAGTCAGGGTACACTGCAGGTTATGCGCACTCATTGGTGTCCATCGTGAATCCTACTAGATGCATGCACGTCGCTCGTGCAGTCAGTGTTTGGTGTGTACGTGCGCGTTACCACGCGCGTTGGAGGATCCTGTAATGTCTCGCAAACGGTACGTTGCATGTACGTGCCATGCTACGTCAACGCGCGTGGGTGTGCGTCTTGCGTTTCACTCAAACCTAGTTCTATGGGTGAGGTATGAGATGTAGAGCACCGTATATTTGCACCGTGCTGCGACAGGGGGCTACGCCAGCCCTTACCCCGCTGGCATCCAATGTATAGATATGGGTTGGTGTATTCTGGTGATGCGCGTTATTCTGGTGATGCGCGTTCCCATGCGCACTGTGTCATTCCTGGCTAATCAGGTGCGTCTTGTTTCTCTGAATTCTGACCCCACCCCACACCCTATTTCCCAGCAACCTGTCCTCCATTCCATGTCTGTCATGGCTCAAACTGTGAATGCAGGGTGTGCGGTGGTTGCGTTACTAGAGCTGGCTGGGCTACGCGTTCCGGGGGAGGGAGATGATGTCCCTGGGGCTGCGGCACTGGGCATGGGTGCTATCCCGCTGCAACTCCAGCCTGCACCTGTGGGGGGTCCACAGGCAGATGGGGGAGGGCACCAGCGCCATAGATGTGCTGAGGCATAGCCCCACCGCTGACGCCTCTACAGGCCCAGACCCATGGAGCTCTACGAGGATCTTAGACCTGACCTTGAGCCCCAGACTGCCCGGTCACATGCTATACCGGGATTGGTCAAGCTCCTGGATGCCCCACATTTCTTTGCCTCTGGCTGTTTCCAATCCTCAGTGGCCGCAGTGGGTGGGATGAGTAGGCCAACATTCTCTCGCTGTCTCCACCAGGTACTGCGGGCCATGGTCAGCCGGGTTGGGAATTACATTGCAATTCCCAACAGTAGGCAACATTGGGGGGCCCTGGGACAGGCATTCCAGTGGATTGCAGGGATACCACACATGATGGGAGCAATAGATTGCACACATGATGCCCTGGTCCCACCCCGTGACAGGGAGGTTGTGTACTGCAACTGCAAACACTTCCATTCCCTGAATGTGCAGGTGGTTTGTGATGCAAGTATGCGGATTCTGAATGTGGTTCCACGGTTCCCAGGGTCTGCCCATGACTCCTATATCCTGCAGCACTCGGCACTGTTTGGCCAGTTTGAGGCCGGACAATATGAGGACTACGTCCTGCTGGGTAGGTATCCACCATATCTAATGTGAGCCTACCATATATGGTTCGCGGGGCACCGTTGTCACCTGTGTCCTCTTCATGCCTGGAATTTTGGTGGTATTTTCTGGTGCAACCTATTGTGGGCCTGAGGGAGGAGTAGCCTAGTGGTTGGGGCAAGGTACTTCAGGTCGGAAGGTCGGGGGTTCAAATCCCACTAGAGGACAGCAACCTTGGGCCGGAAGGACTGCGGTTTCTAGTCCCACAGATGCTCCTTGTGATCTTGGGCAAGCCACTTAACCCTCCATAGCCCATGTTCCCTGTAAGTATTAGTGTATGTGTCTCATATCCCTGCTTGTTAAATGTTAAATGTATCCCCCAATTGTGTTGTGACCGCTTTGATTGAAGGATAAGGCGGTATACAAATACTGTCTAAATAAATAAATAAATAAATAAACATCACACCCTGTCACCGGGAATGTGGTCACATACCTCTGTGCGCTGCCACACATCTCTCTGTCTACCATGTGTGTGTTGGTGCTCATCTGGGTGTCCCTGCACACATGTGGTGTGGGCTGTACCTTGCCTTAGCTGTTCACTTACCAAGCTCCCGTGTCCAGGGGCACTCTGCCTGCGTATGGTGTGTGCCCTCCACGGATGCATGCAGCACCTCTTGGTTGGCCATGGCTCCTGCACCTGGCCTAGGCCATACTGCACAGGCAGTTTTACATGTGTCTGCCTGTGGGGTGTGTCCTCTCCCACCCCATTTGCAACAGGTTTGTGCATGTGCCATCCAGGGGGGGAGGGGGGTTGGAGGCACAGAACCATCCACATGGTGTACAGTGTGTATGGGGCCTCCTCTCTTTCGCCATGTAGGGGATGACACGTGTCTTGAGCTGTCGGCGCAACTGCTATCACACATGTTTGCTGCATGACTGTTCACTTTGGCCTGTCTGCACTGTCACTCCCACCTGGCCCCCCGGGGATGTGTTCCGTTGGCCTATGGTCTGTGTGCACTGTATCATTATGGTGACATACTTGCTGTGACATCATATGTGTGTGTCCATGCTTCTCAGCTGTCCAGTTGGCCATTGCCACATCAGTGATTCCATAGGTCAATCATCTCACGTGTGACGTTATGCCGTTTCTGTTTTGTAGGTGATGCAGGATATGGGTGTCGCGCCTGGTTGCTGACCCCTGTGCATCTCCCTCGGCCAGGTGCAGAGATGCGGTACATTGAGGCCCATGCCTCCAGCTGCTCAGTCATTGAGCGCACCTTTGGCGTTCTAAAGAGTCACTTCAGGTGTCTGGATAGGACCGGCGGTGCCTTACAATACGGACCCCTGACTGTGGCACAGATCATTCTGGCCTGTTGCATCCTCCACAGCATTGCTCTCAGACACAATGTCCCAGTCGATATTAATGAGGATCTTGGGGAGGATCCTGTGTGCCCTCCTGCACATGGCCGTGGTGACACACGTGCGGGGATGGCGGCCAGGCAACATCTGATCGAGGAGCTCTTCTCCTGTAAGTTCTGCATGTGTGGGGATGTGCTTCTGGGTCGCCATGTGTGAGCTGGTATGTGTGTTTCACAGCACTGTAATGACATATCTCTATTTGTCTCTTGTGTTTCGGCTCACCAGGATTGGCTGATGTGTTCCTGCCTCCCAGGGATGGGCTGCCGATACTTCCCACTGCTGTGGTTCATGTGAGGAGTGTATGTATGTCACAGCGGCATTAAAATGGCTGGAATGGGTGGACATACAGCTAGGTGTGCTGTGGTGGCAGCACCACTTGACACATATGTGTTTCCCTCTCCACCATTCCTCTGGTGTTGCACAGGTCTTTGGCCTCACACTCCATCCGCCATATGCTCCGTTTGACACACATGTGACCATTGCCTGTGCACATCTTGGGGGTCTACATACTTTACCTGTGAATATGTTACCAGGCTGTGTGTGTCTCTGGACACAGGCAATTGCAATGCTTAGGTACACGTAGAGACCTCACTGCCATTGCTGCATTGAACAGCCTAGGTGCACCCAGGTCTCCACCTGTCCCTGATTGTCTGCAGTCCAGCCAACTACGGCTTGCAGCATGCTTACCTTGTCTCACGGTGTGTGTCTTTGTGTCTTTGGGACGTGTGTGTTTTCCCACCTGTCAGGCGATGTTCATACATCTCTCTATGCCCTTCTGTTTCTGCCCTTTTGTACATTGTGTGCATGTGTCATAGGCTACAAAGATTAGAACAACGGTGGATCTACCTTTTGGATGTTGTGGAGCCTGAGAGTTTGAACCGTGAATAGACTGGCAGAGTCTTCTCTGAATGTTGCTGTCGTCATCACTTTAGTCTCCAATCATAATAGGGATTCCCCTTTCTGTGGGGTTCTCTCTTTTTTGATTGGATGGTTCTTCTTTAAATAGCATTTCAGCCATTGTAAATTAGACCTTAGCCGCATTGATGGCGTTTTGGATGTCGGTTGCTGGAAATTCTTTAATTCTTGGATATTGCACTTGAGACAGGGCAAGGTGCCCGAAACGTGCACGTCGTGCAGAAAGATTCTTCTCTACTAGCAACTTGGGATTGAAATATTAACTGAGATAAGTAAAATAAAGGTTTTTTTAAACTTAATTATTGAGGTGAAGAACCTTATGAGAAAAAAAGTAGCTGACTGCCTGGTGTGGGTCGTTTTTTCATTTTGACCCTCCTCCGGCTAGCTCCAACAAAAAAATTACTAATAGGTCGCTGTATCTTTGGTTTGGTTTTCTTTTCTGTTATTTATTTGTCCGAACCAAAAAAGGTTTTTTTCTTTTTTTGTGATATTCTTTTCCCTGACATGTCTCATGTTTGTTGGCAGGACACTTCACGTAACCATTATGTTTCCCCGCAACACAGCGTTCCTAGGCCATGCTCCACTGACAGCTGATCATGAGGTCGTGGTGATGGACGCAGTTCATCGACGTCTGCAGCCTCTCCTGGTGCCCCTTGTGCCCTTGCCTGACTCTGGCTTTCCCCATCAGTCCAATGCTGTACCTTTCAGGTACGTTTCGTTGTTTGCAGCTGGGGGGATCACCTGTGCATTGTTGTGGAACATTGACATGTCACTGGGGATGTTGCATGGTCTCTGTTGACTCTGCATGCCTCAACATGGGTCTGTGGGGGGTTGGGTATGGTAACTGATGTGCATACGGTGGAGGTGGGCACTGTGGGGACATGTTGTGCTGCCACCCTCCTCACCGCATCGTACAGTCTGGTTAGGACAGGTGGCAGACTGCGGGACAGGGTTAGGGTGACAACGGTGGGGTGGGAAGCAGGGTGGTTGGGGTCCACGGACAGCACCAGGTAGGGCGCCTTGCAGCATGGCTCTGATGTGTGATGGCGACGGTGCTGTCTCCTTAGGGTGCCTCCTCTGGCATCCTATACCATGCCCTATGAGTCACCCTTCCAGGCGCCCTATGGAGTCTCCCATATGGGACATTATGTGGTGCCTTGACAGACGGTGCACTTTATTATGTGCCCTCTGCAATGCCTTATGCGCCGCCTTAGGTTATGGCCCCATGAGGGTGTGTTTGCTGGCAGCACTACTTAAGGTTAACAAAATAATGCTTCTGTCATCACTGCTTTAGGATAAATGGGGATGTCTCCGCCAGCTTTACTCATTCGACCCACAGGGGTATTGAACTCACGACCCCTGCGCCATTAGTCGATGTATTCACCATTGTGCTGTAGCTCTGGATGCCTTGCTAGTCACCTTTTCATGCACTGTATGGGACACCCTGTTGGATTGCTGTCTGTAGGTGCTCTGTGCCAGTGAGAAACACGCTCAGTTCCCTCTACCAGGCCGAGATGCTGTGTGGGTGCATACCCCATATTGTGTTCATCTATGGACTGCAGATCTGCATGTGCAGTGCACTGTGGGTATGCGTGGGTTGACCCAGATCCTGGACACCACAGCAGACAGTTTGTATGGTGACCTGACGTCCTTCATCTGCCAGCCAGGGATTTGTTAGAGCTGGGGGAACAGGCATCTGGCTAGTCTGTCTCCACGTATTCATTGTAGGTTGGGTGTTTCCTTGGATTTTGACAGTAGCTGTCCGTATTTGACAAGGTCGGTGATGTTATTGGGCGTGTTGTTTTTGGTAATGGTCTTGACCTTGGTCTTGATCGTGTTTGCCATATGCCCGTTTGCTGAGACCTTGGTTTGTTTGATTGGCAGGCATTTTTGGTTTGTACTTAGCTAACCTGTTGTTGATCTGGTGTGGGACCTTTGACCATCTGACATTTATACTCCATAGGTTGGCCACATCGTTATTAGGACATTGTTGGTCACACTGGCGATATTGCCCACAAGTTACTTCACTGCCTGTGTGGCCAGATGTCATGGGTTGGAACCCACAGTGGGGTTACTTGGTGGGGCTGTGTGAGGCATATTCTTTTTGTTATTTGCAGTGGTGCTGCCAGCTACCTCACCTTCACAATGCTGTCTCCTTGCGGTACCTCATCAGGCACCCTTTCACTTGCCATGTGCAGCACCCTTTGATGCGCCCTGTGGGGTGGCCCATAGGGGGCATTCTAGGGTGCCTTGGCGGGCAGTGCACCTTATGATGTGCCCTCTGGGGTACATTATTGGGTGCCTTCTGCGCCGCCTTAGGTTACGGCCCCGTGAGGGTGTGTTTACTGGCAGCACTACTTACTGTTAACAAAATAACTGCTTCTGTCAGCACTGCTTGAAGGTACACAGTGATGTCTCCACCAGCTTTACTCATTCGACCCACAGGGGTATTGAACTCATGACCCCTGTGCCATTAGTAAGTGTATTAACCATTGTGCTGTAGCTCTGGATGCTTTGCTAGTCACCTTTTCATGCACTGTATGGGACACCCTGTTGGATTACTGTCTGTAGGTGCTCTGTGCCAGTCGGACACACGGTCAGTTCCCTCAACCAGGCCGAGGTGCTGTGGGGTTGCATACCCCGTCTTGTGTTCATCTATGGACTGCAGATCTGCATGTGCAGTGCACCATGGGTATGAGTGGGCTGACCCTGATCCTGGCCACCACAGCCAACAGTTTGTGTGGTGACCTGACAACCTTCATCTGCCAGCCAGGGATTTGTTCATAGCACTAGCAATGTGGCCCACCAGTTACTTCACTGCCTGTGGGGCCAGGGGTCATGGGTTTGATCCCACAGTGGGGATATTTGTTAGCGCTGTCTGTGGCATTTTCTTTTTTTAAGTTCAATTGGTGCTGCCAGCATGAGACCCTCATAGTGCTGTCTCCTTACTTTGCCTCATCAGGCACCCTATACAGTGCCCGATGCAGGACCCTGTACTGCGCCCTGTTGGGTGACCCATAGGGCACATTCTAGGGTGCCTTGGCGGACAGTGCACTTTATAATGTGCCCTCTGGGGTGCCTTATAGGGTGCCTTCTGCAGCACCTTCAGTTGCGGCCCTGTGAGGGTATGTTTGCTGGCAGCACTAATTAAAATTAACAGACGAACTGCTTCATATAGCACTGATTTTGAGTAAAAGGTGATGTCTTCGCAAGCTTTACTCATTGAGCTCAAGGGGGGATTGAACTCACTCCTCTTGCACCATTTGTCAGTGTATTGACCATTGTGCTACAGTTCTGGATGCCTATAAAGTGCCTTATAAGGTGCCTTATATGGTGTCCTATGGGGGGACATTATATGGTGCCTTGGCACTTTATAATGTGCCCTATGGAGTGCCTTCTAGGGTGCCTTATGTGGTACCTTAGGTTACACACTGTGAGGTTGTGTTTGCTGGCAGCACTATTAACGTACAACTAAACTTCCTCACAGCCCAATACTTAACCCTTTCCAGGCCAAGCCCAAAACTTTCGGGATCCGAACATCTGCCTAAATATTCCTATCAAATGGTATATAATACATGACCATGGCAGAGGGTACGTCACTATTGGAATATATTGAATAAGACGGGTACAATTTTCCTGTCATATGCAAACATTAACCCGGCTGCAGAATGTGGATTAAAATATTATAGTAGGCTTTCAAAGGGTTACACATGACACCTCAGCCAACCTTCTTCATTAGGCACACTGGGGAATTGAACCCATGACCCTTGCACCATTGGTCTGTGTAGTAACCATTATGCTGCAGCTCTGTTTCTGTGTTTGGGTGTCTGCGCGCCTTCTTACGCTTAACGAGCAGTAACGCGCCCTGTAGCGATCGTTGCTGCGCGGCGCTTTACAACGCGCATTATTGCGCGTTATTGGTAACGATGTACTGCCCATGTCCTTTTTTGGCTTTCCTTCCACTAACGCGGCTCCTAACGCGAATCACACTAACGCAGTTTAGTAAACATACCCCTTTGACTTCGGTTTGAGGTTTTGGAGATTAGAGTGTTGAGGTAGATTGGGACTATGTTATGGATTATTTTGAATGTGGTGACTAGTATTTTATGTTACACACACATGCGTGCACGCACGCCACATACTTGAAATATTCAGTACACATGGAGCAGGTTAAACATGCTATGAGGGTTATTTTGGAAGCCCTTTGTGGAAGTAACATAGAAACATAATGGCAGAAAAAGACTATATGGCCTATCCAGTCTGCCTTTTCATATCAACTACTATAGTCCCCTTTTTTCTTTAGAGATCTTCTGTGTTTGTCTCATGCTTTTTTTAATTCAGATACTATCCTTGTCTCTACTACCTCCACTGGGAAAATTAATGAATGGAGTAGAACAGGTAAATGTAGATCAGTGTTTTCTTTTTTAATTCTCTTCAAGTCAATGCTGACTCCTGATGATTGAGTGGTGCCTGTGTTCTCTTGATAAGGTATGGCCAGAAGTAGATTGGCAGGCCTTTTCTTCTGAGGCGATGGAGGGTAAAGTGACTTGCCCATGGCCACAGGGGCACCTGCGGGAAATGAACCCTGATTTCCTGGGTGCTAGGCAGTTGTGTTGACCACTAGGTGACCCCTCCACTCTAAATAGAATCTGTCGCTTCCTATCAAGGCCAGCTGCTTGGGGATCTTGTGCATGTAAGGCAAAGGTAATAACTGCCACAGGATAGAAACAAGCCTGGGCAGTTGTCCACTGCCCTGCTCTAGTCGGAAATGGCTTTCCACATAAAGACTCATCCTTACTGAATCTCCCAGTACTAGAAAATTAAGAGCTCAGCTTTATCAGGAGTGTGATCTGAAACTATACCTCCCAGGGAGATCGCAACCTTACCGCAGCACCTTAAACCACTTGGCCATCCTGACAACTGCTTTAGCAGTAGCCTAATGGTTAGAGCACTGGCTTAGTAACCAGGATTTGATTCCCACTGGCATGCTTTGTGGCCTTGGACAAGTCACTTAACCTTCCATTGCCTTGGAAGACAGGCCTGGCAATCTACTTCTGATCACACTGCCAATTAAACCCAGAAGCTGCTGGGTTGCCAGGAGTCAGTATTGACTTGAAGGCACACACACATTCTAGCTTTGGATGCTGAAAATGGGCATAGAGACATCCAAAGCACAGAAGTGTCTCTAGAGCCATTTTAGAAGCAGGGTCTGTGGGCATGCCCAGTGTGAGGACTTTCTAGTCTGAATGGAGGCATGGCCGAGACATTCCTAGGAATCTGTACATCACTGCCTAAATATAGATCTGCTCCGGGCACAAATAAGCATCGGGAAAGTGCTTGTTTTGGCTGAAAAACATCCAGAGGGTATAGAGAAGAAAGCACTCCATCGTCCCTAGTACTCGGCACAATTACAATGACAGCAGCAGTAGTATTTGAACCCTGTTCTAGCCCACTACTCTAACCACTAGGCCATTCATAGATGTCTAGGTTCTGAAATATTATTCTGGAGACATATATGTAGAAGCCACTACAGACCTTCATATCAGGCACATCCACTTTTGTGCAATCGTGTCTGCACCTGGACGTGCCTCCTTTTTATTCAGACATTCTGGCTTACATGTCCCAGATTGCACTTAGATGTCCTTTCTAAAATGCCCCCATGTGGTTCTGTAAGTTATACACTGTGGCTATGGGGCCTTTGTACATGGCTAACTGGGGTCCCCCACTCACATCTGGCCCAGCCTCTGCAGCAACAAACCTATAGTAGAACCCAGCAGTACTGCATTTATTTATTTAGTAGTATTGAGCTCATGCCTTGCCATAGTAGTTTAAGGTGAGTTACAGTCAGGTACAGTAGGAATTTCCCTGTCCCCAGAGGGCTTACAATCTAATTTTGTAACTGAGGCAGTGGAGGGTTAAGTGACTTGCCCAAGGCCATAAGAAGTACCAGTGGTATTTGAACTCTTTTGGGTCCCAGGCTGCTACCTGAACCACTAGGCTACTCCTCCAGGCCACATAGTCCTTCTGACAAGCCACAGATAGTTCTCTCTAGGGGAATTTATCAGATAACAGCTGCCCTTATGTAAATAATTCCCTTTTAAATATCAACCTGCTATATGTTCCTGTATTGAAAAGGCTTTTGTTCTTTACAGGGACAACTCGGTATTTGGCATTTGCTTGAAAATAAGACTGAGCAAGTACCGAACAACAATATTTTCGTGGCTGCTTCTCAAGCCAGGCTGACAGAAACAGAAGAGGAAGTTAATGAATTCTTTAACAGAATAGACCAGATGGTTCCCAAAGTCACATTCACCCACATGGATAACACTACAAACGCCAGGAAGAGCAGAGCCACCCTACTGAATCCCAAAGACAAATACTGCATTGGGGATTCCTTAATTGTCCAACTTGATATGTATGATTACTTGGGCAACACAAAAAAATATGGAGGAGACTTCCTGAGGGCAAGAATCTACTCTCCAGAGCTTCAAGCAGCAGCTTCTGGGAGGATTGAAGACCTGAACAATGGGTCTTACCTTGTGCATTTCACTTTATTTTGGGAGGGCCGGATACAATTTTCCTTGCTGTTTTTACACCCCAGTGAAGGAGTGTCAGCAATCTGGAGGGCAAGGAATGAAGGGTATGACAACATCGATTTTGTTGGCACTTTTACCAATGCAACCTACACGGTCACCACCCAATGCAATTTTGAACTGAGAAAGGACCAAGAGCTGTGTGAGTACCTAGAAACCAGAGATGGAGATTATTTTTACTGTGTGAAGCCTCCAAATCTACCTTGTGGTGCCCTAACCAGCTTGCAGTCCCACAACAGAGACCACTCTTATCTCAGTGCCTTAGAAAAAAGCATCATAGCCAGGTAAAGTTGTTCAGAGTTTCAGGCTCTGAAATTAACATGAAAGAGATGCTTGTACATTTCTGACACAAAGTTAGTCCAAAAGGGCAGCTCCTGGAAACAGTGCATTGGCACTTGAAACAGTATCAAGGGAAAGTATGAGGGTATATTATAACAGGAGTGCAGAAGTTCAATCCTCGAGGACCAGAAACAGGCCACGATTCAGGCTATCCCTAAAGAATATCATGAGATAAATTTGCATATAATGGGGATAATGGACATACAACTCTATTTCATGTCTATTAATTAGAACTAGCCCGAAAACCTGGTCTGTTTGCACTCCTGCTATAGCAGATCAGCCAAACATGACTGTCATCATCAGACTGATGGACCTGACTTTTTCTGGGCTTTGTGCCCTGATTGTTTCTTTGATTTTATGGGGGGGGGGGGGGGGAGGGACATTATCAAAGCATTTTAGCTGCTGACTGGCTAAAATGTAGTATTCAGCAGTAGCAAACGGTTAGTGCCATTGAATATCCCCACAGACCGCTGGACAAATGCCCAATTAAAGCCCGGGTGGCCTGTGAGTGGAGTGGGACCAGTGACAGGTGAATGGCTGTCTTCATTATAACCGGTTAGTGCTATGCGATTAGTAGCTGAATATTGCCACTAACCGCATAGCGTCTCCAATGTGCAGCTGATGTGGATATTCAGTAGTGGAAACCGGATAAGTTCCGCCACTGAAAAATCCAGTTTTAATTAAAGCAGCGGTGATGGCTTGGCATTTTGTTTAGCCTAGCCACCACCACTGAATAGGTTGTGAGATCTCAAATTAAAACTCATCTATGAGAGGGAGTGGGGGGGGGGGGGGAATGATACAAAATTGATTTTACTAGCGTCAAACAAAATTTGACACTTGCAAAGAAGACATAAATAATACTTGGGATTTATAATGGTTCCTTGGGATCTGGAATGGGTGAATAGAGGCTTGGATCTTCAAAATATTGTCTTACATTTGCTCAGTGTGAGTCAGCTTTGATTCAATTGGAATTCTAATGGTCCGATATGCAGCAGCAGCAGCTGCTCGGATGACAGCATCTGCTATCTAGATAAGACCAGTTGGCTGGGCCTATCCAGATAGTTTCAGCGGTTCACCAGCACTATACATATAGTGCCACTGGAAATACGACTAACCATCTTGGCACTATCTATATAATTAAAATGTGATCAAAAAATGGGCTACTTTTCAGAGTGCAGTATACTGTCTCAAGCAATAAAATCATTCTACAAATATCATACCCCTTAATCAAAAATATATTCCCATACACCACGACTTCTCTCCCAAGAGATTGGAAATGGTCTCAGACTTTCTAGCACTCTTTTCACATCCATCCTTTGAACCAGGACTAGCAGTGTTTGTTTGCATCAACGACCAATCCTCTCATCTGGGGTAAAAAGTTCAAATTCAATGTAATTTCATATTAGGAGATGCTTATCTAAATCAATATCATATCGTCTTCCCTTAGAAGATGCTTATCTGGATCAATATCAATATCGTATTATCTTCCCTTAGAAGATGCTTATCTGAATCAATATCATATCGTCTTCCCAAAGTTACTTATCAGCGCTTCATCGCGTTTCACTTCTTTAAGTTTCTTCAGGGGAGAATTTCTTAAGTTTCTTCAGGGGGTAGATCGTCAGGTATTCAATTTATTTATTTAGTGTACACTTGTATCCCGCTACTTCCAGCGATCAGCAGCGGTTTGCTATACATAAAAGTGCGGCTGTACAGGCCAGGTATTAAAGCATACATCATGATTTAGTGGAAAAGTACAGGTCGTATCACTCGAATTATATGATTCACATTTGATTGCAGGCTAGTAATTTCACATTGACTTCCAGGGATCATTCCTCCCTAAAGAGATTCCAACAAAAGCACAAGGATATATCTAATCATATCTATCCATACTATATATCCAAGCTTCCCTCGCATAAAATCTCACTAACTGCAAGTATCGTACCTTGATGCTGCCTGCGTCCCGTCCATAAACAACTATTCACCAGAATGAGCAATTCGGGCCTTATCAGAGGGAAAAAAGGGGGATCCTCTTGTGGGAGAGAATGTGAGGGGGGAGAAAAGGCAATTAGAAAAACTGCACCTTGCTCAGGAAATGAAAAACAACAGCTTCAATCAGGTCCGGCCCATCCATTGTGCGAGAATGGTGTTCACGTGGGGCCCTGTGTGAACAACATTCTCACACAGATAGCTTTAGAGGGAGCTGCGGGTAAAGGTCCTATGGTTGTGGTGGGTGAGAAAGATCCACCTTGTTGATGAAAAATACCTACACTGTGGCTTTGTCCAAATTTTCCAGAACCTCTGAGCCTGTGGCATCGGCTGCCTCCATGCTGGATCCTACTCAGACTCTCTTAACCACTCATAAAGGTGACTTGGTGCCTTCCCCACCAGTTACCAAAGTTGATCTCATGGAAATTTTGCCGGAATTTTGTCTCTTCTGGTTGGATTTATCCAAAGCGGTGAGTGACTTCAAGGCTGATATTAAATCTCTGGATGGCCGGATCACTCAGAACAAGATTAATATTGGAGAGCAGATTGATGCTACCGCCCTGTTCAGTCTAAGTCAGGAAATTGGATCAGCTCTCCAAAATCTCCAAAAGAGACATGATGACCTCGAGAATTTCCTGTGGCAGAATAGTATTCACGTCTTGGGTGTTACAGAACACTTTGGCAACAAAGAAAATACTGTAGAACTGATTCAAGAGCTGTATAAGTTTTGTGTTCTGGCAGCCTGTGGCCCATTCCAGCTGGAGAGAGCCCACCATAGTCTAACCCCAAGCAGGCCTGAGCTCTTTACCTTGCCCTATTATTGCCTGTTTCTGATACGTTGAGGATAAAACTGTTCTTCTTCTTTTGCAGTATCAGAGGTAAACGTTCCATTCTTTTCCAAGATAAAGAAATCCAAATATTCCATGACCTTTCACAATATACCCTTGAGCAGAGGAAACGTTTTAAGCCCTTAATTCAGTTGTTGCAGAAAAAGACTGTTAAGTATTGGTGGGGCTTTCTATTTGCCTTAATGTTCGAACGGGATAAAGTACAACACAAAGTCTGAGTTACCTGACTGTTTGAACTTGCTGGACTTAATTCAGAATGATGGAGGCCGCAGTGCAGTGAGCAGGGGGACCAGGTGGTGTCCACATCTAAGAAGCGCAAGATACTAGATCACAAAGACAATCGGTCACTGAACTAAAGGAGTCTCTTGGCTGGGAAGTGAACACTACCAAACCTCCCTGATCCTGCAGGGGAGGGTCTTTGGCTCTCTTCATGTCTGTGTCCCTCTGTGATATGACTTATTGATTCTAACTGTTCATGATTGGGGCCATTCTGTCCCAAGTTGTAATTCTTTATATATTTCTTATTTTGTTTGTGTCTGCACAAGCCTCATTTATCTCAGGGGATAATTGAGGGTTGTCCAAAGAATTCTCAGGTGGTCTTCTCCCTGATCATTCTCTAGAAGGTACTGAATGGGGGATTGGGGTGGTGGCGGGGTGGGGATTTATGAAGGGCTTCTAATTGGTAAGCCTTCTCGACTGGATTATTCTTGAGGTTGATGAGTGGGACTAGTGAGGAGCCTCTGGAGCTTAACATCGGCGCTCCCTTGTATGGCACTCTTTGTGCCACCAGATCTTGTTCATGTTTCCTGTTACTGATTCTGTCCTTAATTAGTAGGACTGTTGCTTTTGGGGGGGGGGGGGGAGAGGGAGGGTAGGGGTTTGGGGGGGTTTCTGAAGTGGTTAGCATTGGATGGGGTAAGGGGATACATTGTGAGGGGTGGAGGAGTGCCCCTGCCTTGCCACCTCTTTCTATTCTGTACCCATGAGCTGGATCTGCTGAAGCACTCTCTCTGAAAGGCTATGGTTAAACTTATCTCTTGGAACATTCATGGGCTCCACAACCCTTTTAGGCGCAGGAGGGTGGTGAATCAATTGTACAGAGAGCAGGCTGATATTGTCCTTCTACAGGAAAGTCATCTCACTCAACAAGCCCATCTGAGGCTTGCGTCACGTAGATTTCCACAGGTTTTTGCATCCAGTTTTTCTTCCCATAAATGCGGAGTGGTGACCCTGTTTTTCAAAAATTTTCCGTTCCAGAAAACGGAACAATATAGCAACTTAGGGGGTTGTTTTTTAATCCTCTCGCGATACTTAAGAGACACTTCGTTTACGATTGCTTGCATATGCATTCCTCCCTCACAAACTGGTAGCACATTATTGGAGTTGTTGGAGTCAGTGAAGTACCACCAAAAGGGGGAGATTCTGCCGAGAGGTGACCTTAATTGTATTTCCTCCATCCTTGATTGGATAGGCAGGGGAAGTCCAGCCTCTACAAATTCACCCCAGCTTGTGAAACTGGTTTCAGACTTGGCTCTCTGTGATGTTTGGTGATCGGAGTGGAGGAGTGGCCTACTGGTTGGGGCAAGGTACCTTAGGTCGGAAGGTCAGGCGTTCAAATCGCACTAGAGGACAGCAACCTTGGGCCAGAAGGACTAGGGTTTCTAGTCCCACAGGTGCTCCTTGTGGTCTTGGGCAAGCCACTTAACCCTCCATTGCCCATGTTCCCTGTAAAATAGTTATCTCCAAGTTATAATGCCCTGTTCAATGTAATTTCAGTTTGTTCAATGTAAACCACCTTGATATCATGAAAGGTGGTATATAAGAAATGTTAAATAAAATAAATAAATCTTCTTATATGGGAGACTACACCTACTACTCTCTCATGCATCAAAGTTACTCTAGAATTGATATGTGGTCAGTGTCAAAGGCTTTGCTTTCTTTGATTCTCCATGCAGTCACTGGCACTATGGGCACTTCTGATCACGCACTTATTTCTTTAGAACTGAATGTGCAAGATGTCGAGAGGCCATCTCGCACTTGGGCTTTGCGCTGGGCCCTGCTCAAGAATAAAGAGTTCCTTTTGGCTATTCAGGCTGGATGGAAAGAATACCTCTCCTATAATGATTCAGGCGGAACCTCAGCCTTTATGCTGTAGGAAGCTGGTAAGGTTGTACTTAAAGGGCAGCTAATCTCTCTATCCAGTGCTTTTAAGATGAGGGACCTAGCCCAACAGGAGAGTCTTAGGAAGGAACTTCTGCACTGGAACAACTACATCACAGAGGGGGAAACCTTCTATGTGGTGTCGTTTGGTCCATTTGAGAGGTGACTTGTGGCTCTAGAGACTGAGCACATTGCCTCGTTGATGCTTCGTACCCGGAGACACTTTTTTGAGCATGGGAACAAGGTGCATTGGTTGCTTTTATGGCAGTTAAAGCATGAATGAAAAACATCATATTTCAGCCCTATCTTCCTCTTGAGGGTCCATGGTCCATTGGTAACAAGATATGGCAAACATCTTTGCTCAGTTTCATGAGGATCTGTATCCCTCCCAAGTTTTGGCTGACCCATAGGTTCTTCAAAAGTGGATGTAAGAGGCTGATTTATCCCAACCTATCCCTTGGCCCAGGATGGTTTGGAGTGCCCTATTTCACTGACAGAGATGCATCTTGCCATTCATAGTTTGAAGCCCTCTAAGGCTTCAGGCCCTAATCTTCTTCCAGCTGAGCCATACAAGGCTCTTACTGATCTTTTTGCCCCTATTCTAACCTGGGTATTTAATGACATTTTGCTAGGACAACTCCTTCTCACATCCTTCTATTCAGCTATACTCATGGTTCTTCTCAAAGAAGGTAAAGACCACCTTCTCTGTAGTAGTTACAGACCCATTTCTTTACTGAACATTGATTACAAAATACTCACTAAAATTATATCTGAGCAGTTGGAGTTTAAACTTCAAGACCTTATTCATCCTGATTAAACGGGCTTCATCAAGTAACAATTTAGCTTTGGGAATGTTCATCAACTTGTTAATGTCTTACACAGCCTCCGGCATGTGCCTGGGCAGTTTGCAATACTTTCATTAAATGTGGAGAAGGCATTCGACATGGTAGAGTGATTTTATCTACTGGCAGTGTTAGAGCATTTTGGTTTGGTCCTCATCTATGGGGCTGGATTTCTGCCCTATACACTCACCCCTCAGCCTCAGTTCTTGTCAACAGCTTCCTCTCTTATCCTTTTAATCTTAGATGTGGAACTTGACAGGGTTGCCCATTGTCCCCACTCCTTTATGTGCTGGCTATCGAGCCACTGGCTGTTCACATACCCAAATGAACGACGGAGACAGGTTAGGGCTCTTTAACCTGGAAAAGAGACGGCTGAGGGGAGATATGATAGAAGTCTATAAATTAATGAACGGAGTGGAACGGGTAAACGTAGATCGATTGTTTACGTTATCAGAATATAGAACGACTAGGGGACATGCAATGAAGCTACAGGGTAAACTATTTAAGACTAATAAAAGAAAATATTTTTTCACTCAACGTGTAATCAAACTCTGGAATTTGTTACCGGAAGATGTAGTAAAGGCTGTTAGTGTAGCTGGGTTTAAAAAAGGTTTGGACAAGTTCCTGGAGGAAAGGTCCATAAACCATTATTAAGAAGTGACCGAAGATATCAATGCTTGACCCAGTACAAGCATTGTGGAACTTGTGTCTCTTGGGGAAGCTGCTAGGTACATATGACCTAGATTGGCCACTGTTGGAAACAGAATACTGGGCTTGATGGACCTTGGTCTGACCCAGTATGGCATATCTTATGTTCTTATGTACTGCTGGGAAGATGTCTACATGCCATCTCGCTGTATGCCAACGACATGCTCATCTACATGCGTGATCTGGCTTCTTCTCTTCTGGCCATAATTGATATTCTTGACTCCTTTTCCTTGGGTTTTAATATCAACAGGCAAAAATTGGCTTTGCTCCCATGTGTTTCGGCAGTCTCCCTGTCTCCCACCATGTTGCCTGGCAGTTTCTTCACGTTGGATAAGTTTCACTCTCTAGGGGTCCTCATTCCCCCAGATCTATCTCTGCTCTTCACTTAACTATGGAGCCCTCCTTGAAAGCCTGAAGAAAGATTTAGAATCCAGGCAATCCACCTCTGTTACCTGACTTAAGAACATAAGAACATAAGAAATGCCATACTGGGTCAGACCGAGGTCCATCAAGCCCAGTATCCTGTTTCCAACAGTGGCCAATCTAGGTCATACGTACCTAGCAGTTTCCCCAAAAGACACAGGTTCTGCAGTGCTTGTACTAGGTCAAGCATTGATATCCTGGGTCCCTTTTTAATAGTGGTTTATGGACCTTTCCTCCAGGAACTTGTCCAAACCTTTTTTAAACCCAGCTATACTAACAGCCCTTACTACATCCTCCGGTAACAGATTCCAGAGTTTGATTACACGTTGAGTGAAGAAATATTTTCTCTTATTTGTCTTAAATAGTTTACCCTGTAGCTTCATTACATGTCCCCTAGTCCTTCTATATTCTGATAGCGTAAACAATTGATCCACGTTTATCCGTTCCACTCCATTCATTAATTTATAGACCTCTATCATATCTCCCCTCAGCCGTCTCTTTTCCAGGTTAAAGAGCCCTAACCTTTTTAGCCTCTCTTCATAGGAGTAGCCTTCCATCCCCTTCACCAATTTGGTGGCTCTTCTCTGTACTTTTTCTAATAACTCTATGTCCTTTTTAAGATACGGTGACCAGAATTGCACACAATATTCAAGGTGCGGTCGTACCATGGAGCGATACAGAGGCATTATAATATCCTTTGTTTTATTCTCCATCCCTTTCCTTATGATACCTAGCATTCTATTTGCTTTCTTGGCTGCCGCTGCACACTGGGCGGAGGGTTTTAACATGTTATCCACAATGACTCCTAAATCTTTTTCCTGGGTGGTGGTTTCTAATGTGGAGCCTTGCATCGTGTAACTATAGTGTGGGTTGTTCTTTCCTAGGTGCATAACTTTGCACTTGTCCACATTAAATTTCATCTGCCATTTGGATGCCCAGTCTTCCAATTTATCCAGATCCTCCTGCAGTTTTCCACAATCCTCTTGGGTTTTAACAACTTTAAACAGTTTTGTGTCATCTGCAAATTTGATAACCTCACTAGTTATTCCTTTTTCCAGGTCATTTATGAATATGTCAAAAAGTAGGGGACCCAGTACAGATCCCTGGGGTACTCCACTATTCACCTTTTTCCATTGGGAATATTGGCCATTTAGCCCTACCCTCTGCTTTCTATCTTTTAACCAGTTCCCGATCCACAATAGTACACTGCCTCCTATCCCATGACTTTTTAGCTTTGCCAAAAGTCTCTGATGGGGGACCTTGTCAAAAGCTTTCTGAAAGTCCAGATACACTATATCAACAGACTCACCTTTGTCTACCTGTTTATGCACACCTTCAAAAAAACAGATCAGATTAGTAAGACAAGATCTTCCTTGTCTAAAGCCATGTTGGCTGTCTCCCATTAGGCCATGGCTATCCACATGCTGTGTAATTTTGTTCTTTATGATGGTTTCTACCATTTTCCCTGGTACTGACGTCAGGCTCACCGGTCTGTAATTTCCCGGGTCACCCCTGGAACCCTTTTTAAAAATTGGTGTTACGTTGGTGACCCTCCAATCTTCAGGTATTACAGATGATTTTAATGAAAGTTCACAGATTACCAATAGCAGGTCTGCAATCTCATATTTCAGTTCTTTCAACACTCTGGGATGTATACCATCCGGTCCAGGTGATTTGTTACTATTCAGTTTATCAAATAGTTGTAATATATCTTCCCGGTGTAGCGATATTTCTCTCAATTCCTCTGCAGTATCACCTTTAAATACCACTTCAGTCTTGGGTAACATCCCTACATCTTCCTCAGTAAAGACTGAAGCAAAGAATTCATTCAGTCTCTCTGCTATAGCCTTGTCCCCTCTTACTGCCCCTTTTACCCCTCTATCATCTAATGGTCCAATTGACTCTCTCACAGGCCTTTTGCTACGAATGTACTTGAAAAAGTCTTTATTTCGTGTTTTTGCTTCCGTAGCAAGTTTCTTCTCAAATTCCCGCTTTGCCTGCCTTATCAATGCTTTGCATTTAACTTGCCAGTGCTTGTGTTGTTTCCAGTTTTCATCATTTGGCTCTTTTTTCCATGTCCTGAAGGTTGCTCTTTTGGCAGCAACAGCCTCTCTGACCTCACCTTTAAACCATGCTGGCAGTTTTTTGGACTTTCTTCCACTTTTCTTAATGCGTGGAATACAGCTGGTCTGGGCTTCGAGGATAGTATTTTTAAATAACACCCAAGCTTGCTGTAAGTCTTTAACCTTTGGAACCGCTCCTTTTAGTTTTTTCCGAACTATATTCCTCATTCTATCATAGTCTCCCTTTTGAAAGTTAAAAGGTAGTACTGTGGATTCCTTTACTATCTGTCCTCCACTGATTAAATCAAACATGATCATACTATGATCACTATTGCCAAGTGGTCCCAACACCTTTATTTCTTGCACCAGATCTGGCGTTCCACTAAGGACTAGGTCCAGTATGGCTTCCCCTCTGGTCGGTTCATGAATCAGCTGCTCCAAGAAGCAGTCATTTATTTCATCTAGAAACTTTATCTCTTTAGCTTGTCCTGCTGTGAGACTGTCCCAGTCGATACCGGGGTAATTGAAATCACCCATTATTACTACTCTGTTGTGGCTTTTGATAGCTTCCTTGATTTCTTTGAGCATTTCATCATCCATTTGTTCATTCTGGCCAGGCGGTCGATAGTATACTCCCACTGCCATCACCTTCCCTTTCATAAATGGAATTTCAATCCATAGAGATTCTACAGCAAATTGTGTTCCCTGCAAAACTTTAATCCTTTCTGACTCAATGCCCTCTTTAACATAGAGCGCAACCCCTCCACCAATTTGTTCAGCTCTATCATTACGATATAGTTTGTATCCAGGTATCACAGTGTCCCACTGGTTATCCTCCTTCCACCATGTCTCTGAGAGTGCAATCATATCTAACCTCTCATTTAGTGCTATATATTCTAATTCTCCCATCTTATTGTTTAGACTTCTAGCATTGGCATACAAGCATTTTAGTGACTGTATTTTATTAATTTTATTAATATTAATCTGGCTATTGGTAGGCATGGGTAATTGGGAATCTTTATGCTCTGTCTGCTCCTTACTCAAGGGCATTTGGGCTACTATACTCCCTTTTGGAACCTCACTGTTTTTGGTAGTATCCTTCAAGGATACCTTTGTCCGAACCATGCGCTCCTGGGTGACTGTCGGCTTTCCCCTATTTTCTAGTTTAAAAGCTTCTCTATCTCTTTTTTAAAGGTTAATGCCAGCAGTCTGGTCCCATCCTGATTAAGGTGAAGCCCATCCCTTCGGAAGAGCCCCCCCTTTCCCCAGAATGTTCCCCAGTTCCTAACAAATCCAAAACCCTCATCCTTGCACCATTGTCTCATCCACGCATTGAGACTCCGGAGCTCTGCCTGTCTTTTGGGTCCTGCACGTGGAACAGGAAGCATTTCGGAGAACGCTATCCTGGAAGTTCTGGATTTCAACTTCCTACCTAAAAGCTTAAATTTAGCCTCCAGAACTTCCCTACCACATTTTCCTATGTCATTGGTACCAACATGTACCAAGACAGCAGACTCCCCCCCCAGCACTATCTATGATCCTATCTAGGCGGTGTGTGAGATCTGCTACCTTCGCACCAGGCAGGCATGTTACCAGGCGATCCTCATGTCCACCAGCCACCCAGCTATCTACATTCCTAATGATTGAATCACCAACTATAACAGCTGTCCTGACCCTCCCCTCATGGGGACATGGCCCTGGAGAAACGTCCTCGGTGCGAGAGGGTTTTACATCACCTGGAGGACAGGTCCTAGTTACAGGATCACTTCCTGCCACACCAGGGTGATGCTCTCCTGTCACGCGACCTCTCTCCTCCATGGCAACAGGGATGCTGCCAGACTGGAGGTGGGACTTCAGGACTATATCCCTGTAGGTCTCGTCCATGTACTTCTCTGTCTTTCTTATGTCTTCCAGGTCTGCTACTCTAGCCTCTAGAGAACGGACTCGTTCCCTGAGAGCAAAGAGCTCCCTGCACTTAGTGCATATGTAGGACCTCTCACCAACTGGGAGAAAATCATACATGTGACACTCAATGCAAAAGACTGGAGAACCCCCATCTCGTTGCTGGACCTCTGTCTGCATCTTAGTTTAAAGCTTGTGTTTAGGTCTTTTAAATTCGGTATATAATAAGGATTGGTGTAGATGCTTATACTAATAAAAGTGTATCTAATACCCCTAATACACCCTGTGTACCTGAAGCTTAATTAATCTCAGGTCCTCTGTGTATGACTGATTTGGATTAAGAGCTGCACCTGAGAGCAGCCCCTTTCCTCTAAGATGTGCAAGTACCTATAAAACTACAATTACCACAGGGGTGGGTGGGTGCTGGGGAGGGAGGGAGGGAGATAAGTCCTATTAAAGAGGGCAGTTACAAGGTACCCTGTCAAACCTCAGCAGGGGGATGGGGGTACCACACAAAGCCCAGTTAGTTGAGAGAGGCAAGGTAAGTACAGCTGAGAGGGCTGAACTAGCACACCACTAAAACAAACAATAAATAATTAAACAAACAGTTAGACAAACAGTAAAACTTAGACGGATTAATGTTATAAAGATGCTCCTCTTACCTAAACTTAACCTTTTTGTTTTCACAGCTCTCTGTTTCTGTGTGGCATATCTTTTTCAAGTTGCTATGCCGTTCTCATATGGCCTTTATCTGTCAGAGCAAGAAGCCAGAAATATGTTGGTCTACCATGGTGCATTCTAAGTGCTCTGGTGTTCTTGGCCTCCCAGACCCTGAGTTCTATTATCGTTGTTCATGCTTGCGAGGCATTTATTTCTGGCTTACTCATTCTGGCTCTGAGTGGGTGGGATTAGAAAGGCCCTTGGTGGCAATGATCCCTTTGGCCACTCTTTTTTTAAAAGATCACTCTGAAGTGCATCTTGTTGTCTCTCATCCTTTTTTGGGTCTGATCTGGCATGTCTGGAATGCTTTCTGTAACAGACACCATGCATCTTCTCAGTTCTCACCATACACTTTGCTTTCTTCCTTTTCATTTGTGCGTGATGTCAGAAACAGGCCTCTTGCTTTATGGCTCTCTTTGCAAATTGCCTCCCTCTTTGAAGATTCCATTTTCTTCACCAAAGACCATCTGGAATAGTTTTGAGGTACCCCCCTATCTTTTTTCAGTATATACAATTACACCACTGCTTTGGCTTCCTCCCTCAGCCTTCAAATGTCCTGCATTCTCCCAGGCCTTGGGAGCATATTTTCTTTGAGTCTCAGCAATCAAAGTCCTTTCTGGCTCATCTTTACAGGGTGGTGAGAACAGATCCTCCCATCCTTATCAGTACCCTCCCTCAACGTGTCTGCTGGAGCTCGATCTTGGGTGATAAACCTGATGAGTTCTGGGATGAAGTGTATCATTACTTCCAATCTTGTTCCATTTTCTTATCCCTTGTAAATACTCAACTTCATATTCTTTTCCATATGTCGGTTCTCCCAATGGATCTCTTTTGCTGGGAGCGAGCAGATGACCTACTTTCCAGGAGATTATGTGGGTGCAGAGGTGATTTTGAGCACATGTGGTGGTCTTGTCCCTGTCTGCAAATGTTCTGGTCCATAGTATATGAGCAAACTGCACACACTCTGGGCGTGCGCTTTCCCTTTGAGATTTAATCTTGTGTCCTGGGTTATATCTCCCCTGATATTCACTCTGAGGACCTTCGCCGACTTGTGAATTGTTCATTCCTTGCGGCTTGCTCAGTTATAGCATACTACTGGAAGAGGTCCCAACCGACCTCCTTGGTGGAATGGATTGCTAAAGTTTAGGATCTTTGTTGTTGTTGTTGTTAAGTGCCATCAAGTCGGTGTTGACTCATAGCGACCCTCTGAAAGTCAGTCAGGCAGCTCATTGTTGATAGAGTGGCACCCATAGCTGCTGTTATTGTATCAATCCATCTCATTGCCGGCCTTCCTCTTTTGCATTGACCTTCTTCCTTGCCATGCATTATGTCTTTCTCTAATGATCTCTCTCTTCGCATGTTGTGTCCAGAGTATGAAAGTCAAAGTCTTGTCATCAGAGCTTCTAATGAAAGCTTAGGTTTGATCTCCTCTAGTACTGACTGGTTTGTTGTTCAGGCAGTCCATGATATGCACAGTATTCATCACCAGCACCATAATTCAAAGGCATCAATTTTTTCCTGTCTATCTTTTCCACTGTCCAACTTTCGCATCCATATGATATTGTTGAAAATACCATGGCTTGGATAAGTTGAATCTTTGTATGGAAAGAAATATTTCTGCTCTTGAGAATCCTGTCTATGTTCTTCATAGACATTCTGCCAAGAGCAATGCATCGTCGGATTTCTTGACTGCTTGTCCTTTCTTTATTAATTGCTGATCCAAGTAGGTTAAAGTTGTCAGCTATTTCAATTTCTTCTCCATCAGTGATGAACTTATTGATTTTGCCAGTTGTCAGGATCTTTGTCTTCTTAACATTAAGGTGCAGGCCCATTTTAAGACTGTTCCTTGATCTTGAGAAGCAAATGTTTCAGATCATCTTCACTTTCAGCCAGTAATGTGGTATCATCAGCATAGCGAAGGTTGTTGATGAGTCTTCCACCAATATTCACAACTCAGTTGTCTTCATATAGTCCTGCTTCTCTGATGATTTGTTCTGCATATAAATTAAACAGGTAGGAGGAAAGAATTCAGCCTTGTCATAGACCATTGCCAATTTTAAACCATTCTGTTTCTCCTAGTTCTGTTTGAACTGTTGCTTCTTGATCAATGTAAAGGTTGTGCAAGAGAACAATCAAGTATTCTGGTATACCCATGCTTCTTAATGTGGCTCAGAGTTTCTAATTGTTTACATAGTCAAAAGCCTTGCTGTAGTCAATAAACACATATGGATATCCTTTAGGTATTCTTTTCTCTTTTCAAGGATCCATCTCACATCCGCGATGATGTCTCTCATTCCTTGCCCTTTCCTGAACCCTGCTTGCACTTCAGGCAGTTCTTGTTCCAGGTATGGTTGTAGTCTCTGCTGAATGATCTTGAGTAGAATCTTGCTGGCATGTGGGATCAGAGCAATGGTGCGATAATTTCCACAGTCAGATCACCTTTCTTCAGTATTGGTATAAACACATCTTTTCCAGTCAGTTGACCATGAATTTGTCTTCCAAATTTCCTGGTAGAGCCTTATAAGTATGGCAACAGCTTCATCCGATTGCTGTAATACTTCAGTGGGGGCACCATCAATGTCCGGTGCTTTGTTCTTTGATAAGGCTTTCAATGCTGCTTCAACTTCTTTTTTCTCACCAATGGTTCCTGATCATAAGGTATGGTCAAAATGGCTGTTGGTCCACTTGATCTTTATGGTATAACGACTCTGTATCTTCTTTCCACCTTTTCTTGATCTTCTCAGCATCATTCAACATGGATCCTTGAGCATCTTATTGCATTCCAATTTGAGGTTGGAATTTTTTCTTTGCCTTTCCTAAAGCTATGAGAGTTAATCTTGTTCTTCCTTTAATAGTTTCTGATTCTATTTCTTTGCATGCATCATTGTATTACTTCTCCTTGTCTTGTCTTGCTGCATGTTGGAAATTTCAGAGTTCTGCAATTGCCTCTCTTTTTCTCCTCTGATTTTAGCTTCTCTGCATTTCTGAGCAATTTTCAGAGTTTTTTCAGTCATCCATTCTGGCCATATTTTGCTTTTTCACGTTTTGTAGACTTCTCACTTTCTTCCAACACAACCTTCTTGATGTCATCCCATAACTTTTCTGGAATGCTGCCATTTGTAAGTAAAGCAGCAAATCAATTTTGCAGGCAGTCTTTATTTATTTATTTAACTGCATTTATATCCCATTTCTCACCGGGTCAAAGCGATTCAATTCCAGTGGTTTAAATTCCAGTGGTATATTCTAAGGGGCATGTTTACTAAACACCGTTGCTGTGCGGGTTCCCGTTAGTGTGCTGGTGCCATATAAGGAGTGGGCGGGCCAGGCAGAAAAAAGGAAAAAAACGGACCGTACGTGTGTGCGTCGCGCTAATGTGCGGGTCCCACATTAGCGCGTGGGAAGGCTAAGTGGGGCGCTGCTGCTTAACCAAACAACAGAGCCGTAGTACAACGGTGAAGACATTGACCCATGGTGCAGGGGCCAGGGGTTCAAACCCCCATTGTGCCCAACAAAAAAGACCAGCTGAGGCATCAACTTTTATGGGCAAAAGTGGTGTAGGAGGCATATTGATTATGGGCGGCAGAAGGCGGCGCACTTATATTTTTTTAAACGGCATGAGGCGGCGCACTGTTTATTGTGGGCGGCAGATGGCGGCGCGCTGTTAAGGTTGGGCGGCAGAGGGCGGCGCGCTGATAAAATTGGGCAACAGAAGGCGGCGAGCCGGTGGGCAGAAGGTGGCGCGCTGATGTGCAAATAACAGGAATGGAGCCATAGCACAATGGTTAAGACACTGACCACATGTGCAGGCATTATGGGTTCAATTCCCCACAGTGCCCATTGAAGACAGCTGGCTGAGGCAGTATTTTAAGGGGCATGCCCATGTTGGGCGCTGTTAATGTTACACGCCAGAAGGCGGCGCGCTGTTCATTGTAATTTTGTGCGCAACAAGACGGCGCGCCGGTGGCTACAAGGCTGCGCGCTGCTGCCTAAACAGAGCCACAGCACAATGGTCAAGACACTGAGCAATGGTGCAGGGGCCATGGGTTCAATCCCTCACAATGCCCAGGGAAAAGGCTAGCTGAGGCAGTATGTTTTATGTTGGGGAGAGTTGTAGGAGGCTGTTTAATTTTATTTTGTGATAACTACTAGCAAACGCACACTCACAGCATATTAATATAGGGCCGCCCATAAGGCACATGTTACAGTGCACCGTCCGCCAAGGCACCCTAGAATGTCCCCTATAGGGCAGCATGTATGTTGCGACACAGGATAATGTATGGTGCACCCTATATGGATGGCAACCATACAGTGCCCTATAGGGCGCCCCATAAAGCACCCTCAGAGGCACCTTATGGGTACAGTACACTGAGGGTGTCATTGCTGGCATCAACATATGTACAGTAAATTTAAAAAGTGCTTTGAACACCTGTCTCACAGAACCCCACTGTGGGTTTGAACCCATGACCTCTGGCTGCACAGGCAGTGACGTAACCATTGGGCTACAGCTCCATAGCTGTAAGGAAGCCCCTGGCTGGCTGCAGATAGCCTGCACGTCACCTCACAGACAGTCTGCCAGTGTAAACAGGATAGGGTTAGGCCACACATACCCATGATGCACTGCACATGCAAATTAGCTGTCCACAGATGGACACAAGATGGGGAATGCACACCCACAGCACCTCGGCCCTGTTGGGGGGCATGACTGGGTGCACCCACACAGTAACTCGGCCTGGTAGGGGGCACTGACCGGGTGTTTTACTGGCACAAAGTAGCTACACACTGTTACATCGTGCGGGTTCTGGGCTCACCCTGAGTGTGCAATGAGGCGCCCAGGACCAGGTCCACAACACCTTCCATAGCTGATGGAGGCCAAGTGGGAGTTCCAAAGCAGTGTTAATGTGTAAGTATAGCTAGTTTCTGCACAAACACCATGGATATCCCAGTCAGGCACAGCTGCCTGCCCGTAACCCCCCCCCCCCCTGGGCAAACATGGTCCCCCATCAAGAGATCCACACTCTACCTCCCTGCAAAGTGGCAGTAGAAGGCAACATTCAACCCCAGTCCTGCTGAAGGACACACACACCTCCCCCCATACACAGCCATAACACAATAGCAGACAAACATATGACCAGGTTATGGTAGGTTACACCCCACCACCAGGTATTCCCCTGCAGCAAGCCAACTGCACCCTGCAAGCCATTCCAGCAAGACACATACCAGCTACAAACAGTCTGCTGGTTGGTCCATAGTGCATGTTCCTAGTGGAGACACATGCTGCCAGCATACACAGCAAGCAGATAACTCAGTGACTGGGCCCCAAATAGATACCCATACCCATCACATAAGAGAAAGATTGTATAGCACTATGGGGGGTACCTAGCCATGCTGTGGTCACTACACAGTCAGGGTGAGCGTGATCTCCCAGAGGGACATGCTTTGGCCACCCTGTCTGTGTAGGTGGTGGCCGGACACTACAGTGTCCCTGCCAGTGCCCTATGCCCGGTGCAGATGCATCCTGGCCAGGCCACCCTGTCCTGGCTATACCCATGGTACCTTGCACCTCATTATGCACATTGGCCAATACTGGCAACAGTGCTGGCAGTGTGGGCTGTGGAAGGGGCTTGCAGCCAACACCCACTGTATAGACAGACACCCACTTCCACACCTATGCCATCATGGTGCCACTATTGAGGAGGTAATCAGCCTTGCCCACCAAAACCGGTCCTGAGCACGGCAAGGCATGGATATGGTAGGCAGTACAGCTGGTGGCCACTTTCCCAGGGTGGTAAACACCGTCAGAGGCCAGGCCTGGAGCACGCACCGCAAACACCTAACAGATTGTTCGGATGGGGTCAACTAGCAGTATGTGCGGAACTAGCAAACGTCTCAGAGCTGTGCATCGTATACCTCAGGTGTAGGGTGACATTGGTAGGTTATGCAATTGCTAGTTTTGGGAGATGCATGCAGGGTCCAATGGTCTGCCTCTCCAGGAGACATTGGCCAATGAGGCCTGTGGGTGTGGGTGTGGGTGTGTCTGCCCTTGGTGGCTGCTGCTTTACGGCACAGATTCCCAACTCCAGTCCAGGTTTGCATCACACTGTTCTGGTTTTCCTGCTGTCCCTCATGGATATGCATGAGCTACATCTACATACCATGGGTGTGGTGCATAGATATACAGCACAGGCATTTGTATGAGTGCCATCATGGAACCTGACTGGTGTGTGCCCCACCAGGACGGCATTTGTGTGATTCTGCTCTGGGTACTGGCCCTGTTCCTGGTGTCTGTGCTCAGTGGGGTAAAGATAGACGTATTGCCATTGCATATGTCCTCGCCAGGAAATGTGTGCCCTTACTATCACTGTTTAATTGGGGGAAAAAAAGATTGGGCTTTGAACCTGTGACCTTCTGCTCTTGTATACAGTGTCTGTGTGCACTGCACCACCGTGTAGCCACAGATTGAGTGGCTTCCATGGAATGTCCATGACTGTGGATCCGGCAGGGCCTGTCTGTTGCAGTCTGTTGCAGTGGACGGAGGCCGCTGTCCTCTGTCGCTAGCAGCCACTGCCCCCTGCACCACATGTACTCGTCCGCCATCATGCTGGCATGAGCTTCTCCCATAAAAAGCAGATGACCTGATTGGAATGTGGCAGTACGGGACTGCATTTGGGGTACTTGGCTGTGGGTAATGCCCATTGTTTATTTATTTTATTTATTTATTTAACAGTATTTCTAAACCGCCTTATCTTAATAATCAAGGTGGTATCACAGCAAGCAATCAGGTAAAGTGTGTGTGTTGTACATGCAGTGAGGATAAAACTTAGTTGTGTGAGGGATGTGTTGGGTGCTTGATTTGTTTGAGCTATATACAGGGTGTGATGTTTTTTGGAAGAGTCTCCTCTCAGTAGACCCTTCCAAAATTCATTTCTTTTTTCTGGAGCTTTGCTGGGTGTGTTTTCTGTATTTTCCCATCACTATAACTGTTCCCCAGCTGAATTACTATTTTTAATAGTTCTGTTGTGGTCATTTTCTATTGTTATTTTCACTTTTGTGCTGTGCACATATATCACACTGCTCACGTTTTGCTGGTTTCCCCGGTTTTCCTGTACATTGCTGACGGAAATGGTTTCTCTTCCCTTTAAATGCTTTCTACCGCGGTAGTTTTTACATGCAAATTCGGGCCCGATACTGTGCGGGGAGCCTCTCCCCTCCCACTCCACCCATTGACCCCGTCCCTCCGCCCCTCCGGAGCCTTCCTCCGCCCTCCTTTCGCCGTTCCACGCCTCTATCGGACATTTGCGGGCCCGCACTTGTACGGGGCCCGTTAGTGAGCCGCGTACCTGTGCGGGGGTGACACGCACGTGTGCGAGGCGTTTAAACACGTTTCTGCGCGTTTCAGTGCCGCGTTGCCGTGCGCTATTTTGCGGCGCGCTATTTTGCGGATTTTAGTAAACATGCCCCTAAAGGTCATATTTTGCTACAGTAATGAGTGTCTTACTCTTTTTCAACTTAAGTTTGCATACTAGTAGTTGATGATCTGTACAACAGTCAGCTCCTGGTTTTGTCTTTGTTGATGTCATCAAGCTTTTCGATCATTGTCTTCCACAGATATAGTCAATTTGATTTTTGTACAATCCATTGGGTGAAGTCCAGGTGTACAGTCAGCACTTGTGTTGCTAGAAGAAAGTGTTTGAGATGAATAGATCATTGGTCTTGCAGAATTCTATCAGTCTTTCTCCAGCTTCATTTCTGTTGCCAATTCCATATTTTCCAACCACTTTACCTTCATCTTTGTTGCCAACTTTTGTGTTCCAGTCACCCATGACTATCAGAATATTCTGTTGCATGTTCTGTCAATTTCAGCTTGAACTTGTTCATAGAACTCATCAACTTCTTCCTCTTCTGCAGCTGTTGTTGGGGCATATACCTGAATTATAGTTGTGTAGATGGGCATTCCTTGTAGACGAATAGAAATGAAGTGTTCACTGACTGAACTGTATTTCATTACAATTCTTGTAAGTTTCTTCTTATAAATGCTACACCATTTCTTCTTTGTCTTTCATTTCCAGCATAGTAGACCATGTGATCATCAGATGCAAAGTGCCCAATGCCAGTCCTTTTCAGTTCGCTGACACCCAACGGATTGAGTTATACACATTCCATTTCATTCTTGACTACTTCCAGTGTCCCTTGGTTCATGCTTTGTACATTCCATGTTCCAGTATGTAAGACATCTTTGCAACTTCTGACTCTCATGTCATGCGCAGTTACATCAGCAGTCAGATGTTTTGAGGGCTTTGATCCAACCCCATGATAAATGCTGGCTTTACTCTGAGAAGTCTTCAGCTCATCCTCAGTAGCCAGTTGCGTGTCTTCTGACCTGGGGGGTCTCATCTTCCAGCCCTATAGTGGAATTTGTTCTGTGACTATCCATTGAGTTTTCATGGCAAGACACAGAAGTAGATTTGCCAGGCCTTTCTTCCACGCAGGTCATTCTAGTGTTGTTGCAGTTGTCACAGAAATGTGATCCTTTGCCACCAACACTGTCCCAGTCTTCTGCTGCCCAGATAGGTGGTTTGTCTTAGTCTGGCACCTCAGCTGAGACCCATCTTGGGAGACCTTGCAAGTAGTTAAGCATCACTGTTGCACACAAGCCCTCACATCACGACAAGCTGCAAACCAAGTGAGGGTTGGGATCTTTATCATATGGAAAAGCTTATGGTGGATCTTTGTGGCAAACTGGATACAGTTGCAAACCTATGGTCCAGGTTCCTCCAGCGTGAGGACTCATGCCTACTTAGTAAAGATGTGGCCTCTGCATTCCCCCTTTATGGAGTGCTTCTAGCATTCAACTCACTGTTCTTGAAACTGGTCTGTTGCTGGTGTCTCACTTGTCCATATGCTTCAGGGGCTTTTCTTTGGTCTCTGCTTGCAGTGGTTGTACTCGATTTCTCCAGCCTTTGCTTTCCACTTCATCCTTTTTACATAGTAACATAGTAAATGACGGCAGATAAAGACCAGTATGGTCCATCTAGTCTGCCCAGCAATATGGCAGGAGTAGGTGCACCCCTTCCCATGTCTTTTAGGGAGTAGGTGCACCCCTACCCATATCTTTGCTTAGTTGTGCACTCTCCAGGAGCATGTGCACCCCTCCCCATGTCTTCACCCCTCCCCATATCTTTGTTTCTTTGTTTAGGGGTGAACCCACCGCTCCTCCCCCCATCGCTCCATGTAGGACACCCCTATTTGTTGAGAAATTAGATGGTTCAGTTTATTTTGATTTAATCTTGTTGCTATAAAGTGATCCACTGTGTCTGTCCCAAGCCACTTTGAATTACGTCACTGTGTTTGCCCCACCACCTCCATCAGGAGGGCATTCCAAGCATCCACCACCCTTTCAGTAAAAAAGTATTTCTTGACATTGCCTTTCAATTTACCACCTTGCAGCTTCATGTCATGCCCTCTAGTTTTACAGCTTCCCCGTCTCTGGAAGAGGTTGTTTGTTCATTATTTCTCTTTAAGTATTTAAAGGTCTGAATCATATCTCCCCTATCCCTCCTCTCCTCCAAAGTGTACATATTCAGGTCTTCAAGTCTCTTCTCACAAGGCTTCTGACGCAGGCTCCAAATATTTTGGTCGCTTTCCTCTGAACAGCTTCCATTCTTTTTATATCCTTTGCAAGATACGGTCTCCAAAACTGAACACAGTATTGTAAGTGAGGCCTCACCAGAGACTTATATAGTGGCACTAGTACCTCTTCCTTTCTGCTGGTAATTTATCTTTAAATGCAGCCCAACATCCTCCTGGCTTTTGCCACGGCCTTATCGCACTGTTTTGCCACCTTGAGATCTACAGAAATAATCACACTGAGGTCTTTCTCCTGCTCCGTGCACACCAACCTCTCGCCCCCTATCGCATACATTTCCCTTGGATTTCTGCTATCCAAGTGCATGACACTGCACTTTTTCGCATTAAATCTTAATTGCCAAGCATCTGACCATTCCTCCAGCTTTTGCAGATCCCTCCTCATGTTAAGCACTCCCTCGGGGGAGTCTACGCTGTTGCAAATTTTCATGTCATCTGCAAAAAGACAGACTTTTCCATTCAGTCCTTCAGCAATATCACTCACAAATACACTGAACAGTGCCGGGCCTAGGACTAAACCCTGAGAAACCCCGCTAATCACCTTCCTTTCATCCGAATGAACTCCATTTACCATCACCATCTGTTGTTGGTCAGCCAACCAATTTCTGATCCAGTTTACCACCTTGGGACAGATCTCCAAACTACTGAGTTTATTGATAAGCCTCCTATGAGGAACAGTATCAAAGGCTTTGCTGAAATCCAGGTAGATGACATCCATCGCATGTCCTTGATTCAGTTCTCTGGTCACCCAGTCAAAGAACTCAATCAGATTTGTCTGGCAAGATCATCCCTCGGTAAAACCATGTTGCCTCGGACCCTGTAACCCGCTGGTTTTGAGAAAGTTCACTATTCGCTCTTTCAGGAGCGTCTCCATTACTTTTCCCGCAACCAAGGTAAGGCTCACGGGCCTGTAGTTTGACACTTCTTCCCTGTCACCACTTTTTTGTAGAGGTACGACGTTTAGCCATTCTCCAGTCCTGAGGAGCCTTTCCTGTTTCCAAGGATCTGTTGAAAACATCCTTTAACGGCCCTGCAAGAACCTCTCTGAGCTATTTCAGTATCCTGGGATGTATCCCATCCGGTCCCATGGCCTTGTCCACTTTCAGTTTTGCAAGTTGTTTAACACCTCATCCTCACTGAATGGTGTGGTATCTACCTCATTCCCATTTATATATTTGGGAGTCACAGGTGGTCCTTCTCCAAGGTTTTCTTTAGTAAAAACAGAGCAGAAGTATTTGTTTAGTAATTTCACTTTATCCATGTCATTTTCCACGAGCCCGTTCCCAGCACTTCTGAGTCCTGCAATTCCACCTCTGATCTTCTTCCTTTCCCGAATATACCTGAAGAAAGTTTTCCCGCTGCACTTAACATCTTTAGCCATCTTTTCCTCTGCCTTTGATTTTGCTATCGTTATTTCTCTTTTTGTCTCCTGGAGTTTAATTCTGTATTCATTTCTGTGTTCTTCTGTTTGCAAGCTTTTGTGAAAGCTGTGTTTTTGCCCTTATTTGAGCAGCCACTTCTTTGGAAAACCAAATAGGTTTTTTCTCATCTTGTTTTTATTTACTTTTCTTACATATTTATCTGTTGCCCCTTTTATTGCCACCTTTAGTTTAGCCCATTGCAATTCCACTTCCCTTATCCCCTTTCACCCTGTCAGCTCCTTCTTTAGGTACTTAGCCATTTTATTGAAGTCAGTGTTTTTGAAGTTTAGGACTTTGAGTTTGCTATGATTGGAATGCACCTTGGCTTTTATCTCAAACCACACCGTGTGATGATCACTGTTGCTCACAGGGGCACTCACCCAGACATTTGACACGCTATCACTGTTGGTGAGCACCAAATCCAGTGTTGAGCTTTCCCTGGTTGGTTCCATCACCATTTCTCTAAGTAACGCATCTTGGATAGCGTCCACAATTTTTTTGCTTCTTTCCAGATTTGCAGAAGGAGTAATCCAATCCACATTGGGTAGATTAAGGTCACCCAATATGATCGCTTCCCCCTTTGTTGCTATCTTGGCAACATCTATAATCAATTCGTTATCTATCTCTTCAATTTGAGTCGGAGGTCTGTAGATTACAGCAGTATGGATGATAGTGCCATCTCCTCTTTCCAACACGATCCAGAGCGCTTCTTCTTTTCCCCATGCACCCTGTATTTCAGTAGCTTTAATATTGCTTTTGACATACAAGGCTACTCCTCCCCCTTTTCCATTTTCTCTGTCTCTTCTGAATAGATTATAGCCAGGTATGGCTATATCGCAATCATGCAATTCATTAAACCATGTTTCTGTAATGGCGACAATGTCCAAGTCCTTTTCCACCATTAGGGCTTCCAGGTCCTGAAGTTTGTTGGCTATGCTTCGAGCATTTGTGCTCATTGCTTTCCAGCATTTAACTGGCTTGTATGTATTTTGCATTGATTTTATTCTACCCACCTCTTCCCAGTTGCTTTTGATGTGTTGTTTAAAAGTGTGGTTGTTCTGTTATTCTGCTTTTGCAGGGGGTGACGTCCAGAACTTGACCTTCCCCGTCCGTCACCCCCTTCTTCTAGTTTAAATGCAAATTGACATACTGCCTGAATTTTTCATGTAGGATTCTTTTCCCTGTGACAGAGAGGTGTAGTCCATCAGCACAGTATAGTTTCTTGTTGGTCCATGTGTTTTCCCAGTCGCCAATAAATCTGAATCCTTCTCATTTGCACCAGGTCTGGAGCCATGTATTAAAGCTGTTAATGCGATTTAGCCTTTTTGCTCCTTTACCTAGAACAGGTAGAACTTCTGAGAATGCTACAGTGTTAAAAATTGGGCTTGAGTTTTTCTCCCAGAGATTGATAGTCCTTTTGGACTGTAGAGGCACTGTTTATAGCCAGGTCATTTGTACCCAAGTGGATGACAACATCAAGTTTGGAGTGTTTGCTTTCTGCACTAAGTACATCAATAATTTGGCTTGTAATCCTGCCGGCTGAGAAGCCTGGGAGGCATTTGACTATCTTCTCTCCTTTGAACTGTGTTCCCAAGTTGGTGTCTCTGATGATGGAATCTCCAAGTAGTAGTAGTTTTCTGTTTGGTGAGTTTTTCTTCATATTTGGTGCTTTAGCAGGATATTGGGCATTGACTGACTTCTCTAAGGGCCATTCAGTTTCTTTGGATTGGGCATCCTCAATAACCAAGGCAGAGAATGCATTATGCAGGGATATCTCTTGGTGTATAGGATGTCTCTGTGTCACAGATCGCAATCTACCCGAACCCACTGTGATCCATTTGTTCCTGGTGTGTTTGACTCTTTGTGGGAGCAGTGGTGGACTTTGTTCAGTCTGTATCCTAGAAGAGGTGTGCTTCATTGCAGTCAGTTCTTCCCTCAGTAGAGGAAATTCTTTATGCATGGCAGCTAGGTCTTCTCTTAGTAGAGTCAATTCGTTATGCATTTGCTATGTTTGTTACTTTCCACTCACCCAATTGCTAGACCTGTTACTTCTATGGGGATGTGGGTGGGTAGGAGATGTGGGTGGGTGCAATGGCAGGGTTACATGGTTTGTGGGCAAGGGTTTGTCAGGGGGATCTCAAGTTACTGTGAGGCTCTTCCTTTTTGCTTTGTCTAATGTTCAGATTTGGCTTTTGTTCTAATTCTCTCACTTAAATTGGAGGCTTAAGCTGTATGGGATCTTGTTATTCTTATTATATCTGTTAACTTTTGTGTGTTTTACTATCTACTTGAGGCTGTCTTATTTTACTACTCAATAAAATCTATACACCAAAAAAAAGGAAAATGGGGTAGAAAAGAAAGATAATTGAAGGGGGAATAGAGAGGGGGCTGCTAGACTGCAGGGGAAAGAAAGGAAGAGAGAAAGGACGGGGAGGTGTTGGAAGATGTGGATTGCAGGGAAGGGGAGAGAAGGGAGATGTTTGACTATGAGGGAAAGGAGAAGGAAAAGAAGAAGAAGAAGAAGAAGAAAGAAGGGCAAGAGAGATGTTGGAGCAAGGAGATGAAGGGAGGATGAATGTGAAAATGCTGTACTATGGAGGGAGGGGGACCAGGGAGATTCTAAACCATGGGGATGGAGGGGATGGTGAAATTATGGAATGTGGGGAGATGGATATGAGAGAGAGGGGAAAAATGCTGGATGGGATGGAGTGGTGTAGAGAGGGGACAGATGCTGGGCGTGGTGGAATCATATGGGAGAAGTCAGGGGGTTAGGCAAGGAGATGAGTGAGAGGAGGCCACACCAAGTAGCTCTAATCAGCTCCATTGAAACCACAGAGATGCCGGTAAACATTATCAGTCACCCACAGCCTCCACATAAACTCACTCTCATTCCAAGCGGGCCCTTGCTGGGCAGGCCCTTGCCTGAGGGACTAGCCAAAGTGCCCTCTGGCGTACTCCTTAGGAAGGAACCATAGCAGGAACAGCATCATTCCTCCTACATACCAACAGTTGCATCCACAAACACACAAGACACTACAGAAGAACAAACCCCTGACTTCTTTAGAATAACACTCCTACAACTACAACCTTACACAAATCTTGCTCCCCCTATATGCATCCCTATACCTCCGAAACTCTGCTGACCCTGACATCCCATTCCCCAATATACTGCAAATATGGCAGCAACAACAACATAAGCAATCTCTACCACCACATCAGGCAATGGAACATGTTTAACCTAATCAACATACCATTTTGAGATGAGACACCCAGACTGCAACTGTCTCTACCAAGAGCAGCCATATGCTCAAATGTGCACTCATAAACGTGTTCTGCAAAAAACAAAATACTCATCATCAAAGACTACCTAACCTTCCAAAACCTGGACATACTATGCATAACAGAATCTTGGTTCTCAGAAACAGACACAGTGCTAATAAACCAATTCAATCCACCCAACTATAGCCTTTTCAATTGTCCAAGAACCCACCAAAGAGGAGGAGGAGTTCTCATTTTAACAAAATCCCACCTAGACTTCCACAAACAATTTGCAGAGAGCTTGGCAGGTTTGGACATGCTCTCCATAACAAATAGATTCATAACAATCTGCCTCACATACAGGTCTCCGACTACCATAATCATAATATCTCAAACATACTAGAAAAAGTTCTAGAAAACACCAAAACAAAGACCTACTGCTATTAGGAGACTTCAACTTCCCTTCTGTCACAATTAAACATACAAAATCCTTCTTGGAAGCCATGACCTCTATGGACATCACTTAAATCATATAAGTACCTGCACATGTAAAGGGAAACACGCTTGACCTCATTTTTATCAACAACAAAACAGTTCACATCAAATTGACTTCCTCAACACAAATACTACCAGTACCATGTCTGACCACAACCTAATAAGCTTGCAGCTTCCAATCAACACGACAACCTACATGAATTAGCACTGACCAAACACGATTCAAACAATTAAATAAAAAGCCTTCCTCTACAATGTGATCAACTCATTGAACATGGATACAGATAACATTGACACACTCGTATCCAACTGGAACCAAATTATCTGAAAAGCAGCAGCACCAGCACCACCACAACACAAACGTGGCTTAGAAGTGAGGTTCATGACTGTCGTGGTATGCACAAAACTCACTTATTTGGAGAAATTGCTCCAAAAAGCAATAAAGAGCTAAACAACCCAAATCTCTGAGAACTCAGAAAACAACTCCAAGAACTAAAGCACAAATGGCAAAAATCCAAGCTCACAATTGACCGGAATAACGATATGTCTCTACTAACAGCACCACAACTGACAAATGCAAACATTCATACACTCAACCTGCCAAGGGAGTTATTTAACATAGTAAAAAATCTGCTAAAAACTTCCACCAAGAACAACCCAGATGCAACTATCAATCCTTAACAACTGGTGAACCACAGCAAAATGTTCTACATACATTTATTGCCCCAGTCTGATCAACCTCCTCTCATTGCTTCCATGGCCAATGCCTGGACAAAATTCAACTCCATCAGCACCGAAAACATAGGGGCATGTTTACTAAAAACCGCCAATGTGTGCGCCGCACAATAGCGCACTGAAAGCGGTACTTAAGAGCGCTTAAGTGCCCCGCACACGTGCGATGAAGCCACGCACCCGTGCCCGTCACACTAACGGGCGCCGCACAAGAACGGGCCCGCAAATGTCCGCTAGAGGCGTGGAAAGGCTAACGGAGGGCGGAGAAAGGCTCCGGAGGGGCGGAGAGACGGGGTTAATGGGCGGGGAAGGGGAGGGGAGAGGCGCCCCGCACATTATCGGGGCTGAATATCAAAGGAAAAATAGCGCGAGTGAATCACTCGCGGTAGAATGCATTTAAAGGGAAGAGAAACCATTTCCGTCAGCAATGTACAGCAAAACCGGGGAAACCTGAAAAACGTGAGCAGTGTGATACATGTGCACAGCCCAAAAGTGGAATTAAAAATAGAAAAGGACCACAACAAAAATTGTAAAAATAGTAATTCAGCTGGGGAACAGTTATAGTAATGGGAAAAACTAAAAAACACACCCAGGAAAGCTCCAGAAAAAAGAGATGAGTTTTGGAAAGGTGTACGGAGCGGAGACTCTTCCAAAAAACATTTCCTTTTTTTGGAGCTTTCCTGGGAGTGTTTTCTATGGTTGCCCATTAATATCACTGTTGCCCAGCGTGGTGATATTTTGTCCCCCATTTTCCGTGGTCATTTCCGGGGTTCATGTGCACGTTTGTCACCAGACAGGGTGAATGTGCCCACAGTAAAAATGCGTAGAGCAGGGTTTGCGACTCCATCCTGCCAGGTTTACTACCTCCAGGGGCTGCACTGTCTCTGTGGCCATAGTGTGGTGCAGCGGACAGAGCCAGTACCTCTAGGACCAGAGGGTCAGAGGTTTAAATCCCAGCTGGGGCACTTGCCAGCCCAGTCCCTATATTTTACCCACCACCAAACAAAGATAGCGCAGACACCCTTGTATTGCAGGGAACATAAGCATGGGGAAAACACCCATATTTTACCCAACACCGCACACACACCACAACAATGGGCATTACCTACAGCCAAGTCCCCCAAATGCAGTCCCGTACTGCCACATTGCAATCAGGTCATCTGCTTTTCCTGAGAGAAGCTCATGCCAGCATGTTGGCGGACTAGTACATGTGGTGCAGGGGGCAGTGGCTGCTAGCCACAGAAGACAGAGGCCTAGCCATGTGCAGGCTGGCACAGTCCACTGCAACAGACAGGCCCTGCCGGATCCACAGTCATGGACTTTCCAGGGAATTTAGCCAATCTGTGGCTACACGGTGGTGCAGTGCACACAGACAGTGCATGCAAGAACAGAAGGTCACAGGTTCAAAGCCCAGCTAGGGCTGCCACCAATTCTGCCCACATATTTTTCCCACAACTAAACAGTGATAGTAAGGACACACCTTTCGTGGCGAGGACATATGCAATGGTAATACGTCTATCTTTTACCCCACTGAGCAAAGACACCATGAACAGGGGCAGTACCTAGAGCAGAATCTTCCAAATGCAGTCCTGGTGGGCCACACACCAGTCAGGTTCCATGCTGCCACTCATACAAATGTCTGTGCTGTATATCTATGCACCACCCCCATGGCATGTAGATGTAGCTCATGCATATTCATGAGGGACAGCAGGAAAACCCGAACAGTGTGATGCAAACCTGGACCGGAGTTGGGAATCTCTGCCGTAAAGCAGCAGCCAACAGGGGCAGACACACCCACACCCACACCCACACCCACAGGCCCCATTGGCCAATGTCTCCTGGAGAGGCAGAACATTGGACCCTGCATGCATCACCCAATACTAGCACTTGCATACCTTAGCAATGTCACTCTACACCTGAGGTATACGGTACTCAGCTCTGAAACGTTTGCTAGGAGTAATGGCAGATAGATATCCCTACGTTACGCACATACTGCTAGTTGACCCCATCCGAACAATCTGTTCGGAGCTTGCGGTGCGTGCTCCAGGCCTGGCCTCTGAAGGTGTTTACCACCCTGGGGAGTGACCCCCAGCATTACTGCATACCATATCCATGCCTGTGCCGTGCCCAGAACCGGTGTGGTGGCCAAGGCTAATTACCTCCTCAATAGTAGCACAATGCTGGCATAGTTGTGGGAGTGTGTGTCTGTCTATACCAGAGCTACTCAATTCCAGTCCTGGTGGCCCGCAACCCTGCAGGTTTTTGGGATATCCCTAATGATATGCATGAGATATATATGCATTAGAGATAGCCTGCCAACCTGACTGGTTTGTGGCCCTCCAGGGCTGGATTTGGAGACTCCTGCCTTACACCTCTGTCATTTAAGATTGTGAGTGGGCAAGGTACAGATGTTGTAGACATCAAAAGGGTAGATAGAATGTGTCACATTCCTCCTAGATTCTCAACACCACCAAAAAGTTGTCTAATAGACAATATTTTGGTGGTGGTGAGAAGCAAGGAGGAATGTGACAAATTCTAACCTTTTTGATGTCTTGGACATCTGCACCTTGCCCACTTACAATCTTAAATGACAGAGGTGTAAGGCAGGGGTCTCCAAATCCAGCCCTAGAGGGCCAAACACCAGTCAGGTTGGCAGGCTATCTCTAATGCATATATATCTCATGCATATCATTAGGGATATCCCAAAAACCTGCAGGGTTGCGGGCCACCAGGACTGGAATTGAGTAGCTCTGGTCTATACAGTGTGTGTTGGTTGCAAACCCCTTCCACAGCCCACACTGCCAGCACTGTTGCCAGTATTGGCCTGCCAATGTGCATAATGAGTAGCAAGGAACCATGGGTATAGCTCTGACAGGGTGGGCTAACCAGGATGCAGCTGCACAGGGCATAGGGCACTGGCAGGGACATGGTAGTGGCCGGCCACCACCTACACAGACAGGGTGACCTCTGTATGTGCTGCTTGGGGATCACTCTCACCCTGAGTGTGCAGTGATGACAGCATGTCTAGGCACCCCCATAGTGCTGTATTGTGTTTTTCTCATGTGATATATGTGGGTTTCCTGTTGGGGCCTCTTCACTGATGTATCTGCTTGTGTGTGCTGCCACCCCAGTTTTGGGTGCATGCATTTCCATCAGGATGAACCAGCAGACTGTTCACAGCTGGTATGTGTCTTGATGGAGCACCTTGCAGGGTGCAGTGGCTGTTGGCTTTCTGCAGGAGAATATCAGATAATGGTGGGGTGCAACTTTGAATATCCAGGCCTAATGTCTGTCTGATATTGTGTTATGGATGTGTGTGTAGCTGCTTGGACTGCCCTGTAGGGTGTCTGTTCCCCAGCAGGACTGGGGTTGATGGTCCACTCTGCCATGGGGTGGGGGAGGGGTTCCCCTGACTGAGACAGGTGTTGTGGACCTGGTCCTGGGCGCCACATCACACCCTCAGGGTGAGCACAGTACCCGAACAATGTGATGGTGTTTAGCTACTCTTTGCCGGTAGTTCACCCGTTCAGGACACCCTACCAGGCCGAGGTGGTGTGTGGGTGCACACGGACACTTCCCCCTACCAGGCCGGGGAGCTTTAGGGGTGCATTCCCCATCTTGTGTGCATCTGTGGACAGCTGATTTGCATGTGCAGTGCATCATGGGTACGGGTGGCCTAACCCTATCCTGTTTACAACAGCAGACTGTCTGTGAGGTGACGTGCAGGCTCTCTGCAGCCAGCCAGGGGCTTGCTTACAGCTATAGAGCTGTAGCCCAATGGTTACGTCACTGCCTGTGCAGCCAGAGGTCATGGGTTCAAACCCACAGTGGGGTTCTGTGATAGGGTTGTCCAAAGCATTTTTTTAATTTACTGTACATATGTTGCTGCCAGCAATAACACCCTCAGCGTACTGTACCCATAGGGTGCCTCTGAGGGTGCTTTTTAGGGCGCCCTATAGGGCACTTTATGGTTGCCATCCATATAGGGTGCACTATACATTTTATTTATTTATTTATTTATTTATTTCTCTTATATACCGCGCTCTTAATTCAGTGCGGTTTACATATGAACAAATATAAACACAATGGTACAAGCAGCATTGGTTTTTTACATAGAACAAGGTACATAAACTTGGTGAAAATCAGGGTAACTATAGACAAAAAACTATATACATGGCTACTATATACATGGTTATTTGGTTAATTAGATGCGAACAAGAATATCTATAATGCCGTGGGTAAGAAATTAATTAAAGAGCAGAATAAAAATGCCAGAATAAAAATGCCAAATATCGTGATAATAAATATGGCATAGTATAATGAGCGTGTAATAAACATCATAATTACCCATTCTCTACCGGGGTCAAGTATGAGAGATCTGCATGAGTACTATTGTCAGATGGAGTGTCTTCGGGGTAGTATGTTAGGAACAAATAGTGCTTCAATGCCTTTCTGAACTTCATCAGACTTGATATAGCTCTTATTTCGGGTGGAAGTGCATTCCAGGCTCTGGGAGAAAACAGAGAGAAGGCTCTAGCGGCTGTTGATTTAGAGCATTTTGTGAGGAGTTTCGGGAGGTCAATGGAGTTTAATGTAACAGACCTCCTGGATCTGTTATTTGGGGTGATATGTATCATATTACTGAGAGGTGATAGAGATGGGCATTTTGAGGCTTTAAAAGTCATGACCAGGGTCTTGTATAGAGTTCTGGCCTGTAGGGGTAGCCAATGTAAACTCATCAATATTGGAGTTATGTGTTCTGATCTTGGAGCGCCTACGAGGATTCTCGCGGCTGCATTCATGGCCAGACGGAGAGGATTCAGGGTGGATTGCGGAAGACCATGTAGAATGATATTGGCGAAATCCAAGTGTGGTAATATCAGGGCTTGGAATATAGTACGGAAGTCAGAGTAGTTAAGTAAAGGTCGGAGATTACGTAGTGATCGTATCTTGTGGTAGATTGCACTCGTTGTTTTCTTAATGTGGGCTGACATATTAAGCTGTTGATCTAATATAATTCCTAAGTATCGAATTGTGGGTTGTGCTTTCAGCTCAATGTTGTTTACCTGAAGGTAGGTAGGGGGTATGAATGTTGGGTTCCGTGTAACGAATAGAACATCAGTTTTGTTGTGGTTTATCCGTAGATTCTGATTAAGGAGCCAGTTGGATACAGCTTCAAAGCAGTGAGTTATTGGTGTAAAATCTGGTTGTTTTATGTTGAATGGAGCAAACATGAGGATGTCATCAGCATAGGCAAGGCATTGTATGTTGAAAGTGCGTATGAGATCGCAGATTGGCTGCATATAGATATTGAACATTAAGGCGGACAATGAGGAACCCTGCGGGACACCTTGTTTAAGGGGGAATGGATCAGACGTTGCTTCTCCTGTTCTGACTTGCTGCTGTCTATCAGATAAGTAGGATTTACACCAGTTCAGGGCTAGTCCTTGGATTCCCTTGTCTTGAAGGCGCTGTAGGAGAGTATCGTGGTTTACTGAATCGAATGCTGCAGCTATGTCGAGAAAGATAAGAGTGAACCCTTGGTGGATATTATCAATGCCTATGATTAGGTTATTGAACAGTGTTGTGAGAAGGGTGTCTACACCATGTTCTTCTCTGAAGCCATGTTGTGAGGGGTCCAGAGGGGATTCAGAGTCAACCGGAGGGAGCCGCTGCAGCCGCCGAGGAAACAACTCCCCTCTCAGCGCTCCTGCCCAATCCGGGCAGTGGGAGAGGAGGGGAAAGGCAGCCCGCTTGCTCAAAAGCGGCGTCCCTCGCCACCGGAGGGAGCCGCTGCAGCCGCCGAGGAAACAACTCCCCTCTCAGCGCTCCTGCCCAATCCGGGCAGTGGGAGAGGAGGGGAAAGGCAGCCCGCCTGCTCAAAAGCGGCGTCCCTCGCCACCGGAGGGAGCCGCTGCAGCCGCCGAGGAAACAACTCCCCTCTCAGCGCTCCTGCCCAATCCGGGCAGTGGGAGAGGAGGGGAAAGGCAGCTCGCCTGCTCAAAAGCGGCGTCCCTCGCCACCGGAGGGAGCCGCTGCAGCCGCCGAGGAAACAACTCCCCTCTCAGCGCTCCTGCCCAATCCGGGCAGTGGGAGAGGAGGGGAAAGGCAGCCCGCCTGCTCAAAAGCGGCGTCCCTCGCCACCGGAGGGAGCCGCTGCAGCCGCCGAGGAAACAACTCCCCTCTCAGCGCTCCTGCCCAATCCGGGCAGTGGGAGAGGAGGGGAAAGGCAGCCCGCCTGCTCAAAAGCGGCGTCCCTCGCCACCGGAGGGAGCCGCTGCAGCCGCCGAGGAAACAACTCCCCTCTCAGCGCTCCTGCCCAATCCGGGCAGTGGGAGAGGAGGGGAAAGGCAGCCCGCCTGCTCAAAAGCGGCGTCCCTTGCCACCGGAGGGAGCCGCTGCAGCCGCCGAGGAAACAACTCCCCTCTCAGCGCTCCTGCCCAATCCGGGCAGTGGGAGAGGAGGGGAAAGGCAGCCCGCCTGCTCAAAAGCGGCGTCCCTCGCCACCGGAGGGAGCCGCTGCAGCCGCCGAGGAAACAACTCCCCTCTCAGCGCTCCTGCCCAATCCGGGCAGTGGGAGAGGAGGGGAAAGGCAGCCCGCCTGCTCAAAAGCGGCGTCCCTCGCGGGCGCGCCCGCGCCTGAGGGCCTCGCCAGAGGGCCCTTTGGCGTGGCCCTTAGGCGCGGCACAGAGGCGCGCAAAAAAGCAAGCACCCAACATTCCCTCCCCCCGAAAAAGCCACGCTATGTTCAACAGACACCTCCACCACCGAACCGAAGATCAACGACTCTGCAAGGAAAAACCTCACCATCCCCGAACCCCAGCCGATGCCCGAAGCCAAGCAGCAGGAAACAACTAAAATAATCAGCAACGCCGACAGGAGCACAGGAGAACCCAACAAGGAGCAGACCGAGGCGAAGGACGTCATAACCGCAAGTAGAACTCTCTCAGTACACCACACATTCCCCACCTCCAAGCTCACACCTCCACTACACACACTCCAACAGACCCGGCCCTCCTCCCCCACGGGACAGGCTCCCGCACCAAGACGCCCTACACGAATCCGGCTCGCCCTCCACGGGACAGGCTCCCTCCACAGGACAGGCTCCCGCAACAAGACGCCCTACACGAATCCGGCTCGCCCTCCACGGGACAGGCTCCCTCCACGGGACAGGCTCCCGCAACAAGACGCCCTACACGAATCCGGCTCGCCCTCCACGGGACAGGCTCCCTCCACGGGACAGGCTCCCGCAACAAGACGCCCTACACGAATCCGGCTCGCCCTCCACGGGACAGGCTCCCGCAACAAGACGCCCTACACGAATCCGGCTCGCCCTCCACGGGACAGGCTCCCTCCACGGGACAGGCTCCCGCAACAAGACGCCCTACACGAATCCGGCTCGCCCGCCACGGGACAGGCTCCCTCCACGGGACAGGCTCCCGCAACAAGACGCCCTACACGAATCCGGCTCGCCCTCCACGGGACAGGCTCCCTCCACGGGACAGGCTCCCGCAACAAGACGCCCTACACGAATCCGGCTCGCCCTCCACGGGACAGGCTCCCGCAACAAGACGCCCTACACGAATCCGGCTCGCCCTCCACGGGACAGGCTCCCTCCACGGGACAGGCTCCCGCAACAAGACGCCCTACACGAATCCGGCTCGCCCGCCACGGGACAGGCTCCCTCCACGGGACAGGCTCCCGCAACAAGACGCCCTACACGAATCCGGCTCGCCCTCCACGGGACAGGCTCCCTCCACGGGACAGGCTCCCGCAACAAGACGCCCTACACGAATCCGGCTCGCCCTCCACGGGACAGGCTCCCTCCACGGGACAGGCTCCCGCAACAAGACGCCCTACACGAATCCGGCTCGCCCTCCACGGGACAGGCTCCCTCCACGGGACAGGCTCCCGCAACAAGACGCCCTACACGAATCCGGCTCGCCCTCCACGGGACAGGCTCCCTCCACGGGACAGGCTCCCGCAACAAGACGCCCTACACGAATCCGGCTCGCCCTCCACGGGACAGGCCCCCGCAACAAGACGCCCTACACGAATCCGGCTCGCCCTCCACGGGACAGGCTCCCGCACCAAGACGCCCTGCACAGATCCGGCCATCCCTCCACGAGACAGGCTATCTCACCAGATACAACTCTCTCCAAACAGCCAACAAACGAAGACTTAAGAAAACAGGCATCACCTTAACAGAGCATCAAAAAAACAAACATGCACGCCACATACTTCCTCCCACTCTACCTACTAGTTACACAAATCCTCCCACCAACCACACACCCCCACCACCCACAAGCAAACACAACATGGCACCCACCAACTGTATTGTCATATTTAGAATCACGGCACATATACAAAGAGACACTCAGAACCTCCCATGCAAAACGACCATACAGACACAAACCAAGCTCCCACACCTGCTCAAAGGAAACACATGTAACAGCAACCTCCTCAACAGAGACAACCACGATAGAGCTCATAAATGCCAGATCCGTCTGCAACAAGATACACACGCTTGTAGACCACATTGAAGAGCGACAGCCCGACATAATATGCATCACAGAGACATGGCTCAACAAGACGGACAATGTTCTACTCAACCAACTAGTACCAAACAACTACTCAGCGTACAACTGCCCACGCACCAACAAACGTGGAGGAGGAGTCCTGATAATAGCGAAATCAAAACTAAACTTCAAGACACAGAGCCTCACCGATACACAGCACTGTAACACAATTAGCATCAAGAACAAGAGCATTGCAATCTGCCTAACATACAGGGCACCCAGAGCTCCACCCGACGAACTGGCCTTCACACTCGAAGAAGCCTGTGCCATAACAACAAACAACAAACCAGCGCTGCTGATTGGAGACTTCAACCTAAAATCCACCAATGCCAAAGACGCAGAGGCCTTCCTTCAAGCAATGTCCTCACTTCAATTCACACAAATAATCAATGCACCAACACACAGACATGGATCATCGCCAGACCTCATATTCGCATCCAACTACCTAACATCAAGAGACCTGATTTCTCCACCCACCATTACCCCAGTACCATGGTCTGACCACTACTTAATCGAGACAAGGCTGCGGTCACAAGAGGCCCAGACGATCGAAAGAGCAAACATCTCACACACACAAAGACGATTCAAGCGTTTTGACAAGGACGAATTCATACAGGACACAATACAACACCTGAACACTTCTACAGATGACCTGGAGGAACAAGTCTCCAGCTGGAACAGCATTTTAGCCAACGCTGCCACACCATCCAAGGGTGGGACCGAGAAACAATACCACAACAGGAGACAAAACAAACCATGGTACTCAACAAAAATACGACAGGAAAAGAGGGAACTCAGGAAGATTGAACGGAGATGGAGAAAAAACAAAACAACTGCCGACCAGCATCTTTATCTAACGAAGCAAAAGCAATACAATGAACACATCAACCAATCAAAGAGGGAATTCCACACAAACATGATAAATACCTCCATCAACAAACCCAGAGAGCTTTTTGAAATAGTAAAGATCCTCACAAAAGAGCAAACAATGGAAGGGGAAGCACAAATTGATCCACAGGAATTCGCCGACCACATCAAAGAGAAATTTCACTCCACAGAACAAACAACGCCTAGTAGAACCACAAGAACGGACGTATACCCCAAAACCTGGGGCACATTCTCCTCACCATCAACAGAACAGATATCCCACATCATCTCTACAATCAACACTAGCACCGCTCCTACAGACCCATGCCCAGTGTCATGGGTCAAAGCCACCAAATCAAGCCTCATCCCCACCATACATAAAATAGTACACGACTCACTCACTCAAGGAATCATGCCAAAGCAACTAAAACTTGCATCAGTAAGACCAATCACAAAGAAAACAACGCTCGACAAAAAAGATCCAGCAGCGTACCGACCAATCTCCAGCATACCCTTCCTCGCAAAAATCATTGAAAAAGCGGTTCAACTACAACTTCAGGATCACATCGACAAATATGAAACACTCGACGACAACCAACACGGATTTCGTCCCAACCACGGTGTCGAAACGCTACTGATCTACCTCTTCGACAGCATCCTAAGAATAATTGACAATACCAGGAATGGAATCATAATGATCTTCATCGACATCTCCTCAGCATTCGACACAGTGGACCACAACATACTCCTGGAAAGACTAAAAAACACTGGTATACACGGCATCACACTGAAATGGTTCCACTCGTACCTAACCGAAAGACAGCTACAGGTCAAGGTGGGACACATCACCTCCCGACCCATCAAAATCCATCAAGGAGTTCCTCAAGGATCTGCGCTCTCAGCACTCCTATTTAACATCTACATCCAACCAATATGCAACATCATGAAAGAGAACAACATTCAATACACAATCTATGCGGACGACATCATGATATACACCCCGATATCAATCGACAACCCGGACTTCTCTAAGATAACAGACTGCCTTACACAAATGACCAATTGGTGTCAGGACAACAACCTCGCAATAAACTACAACAAGACTGAAGCTTTAATCATCACTCGGAACCAAAGCTTCATACACCCACCGAATATAAAGATACAAAACACTACTATACCAATAAGGTCAGAAGTGAGATACCTCGGGGTTACGCTGGACAATAAACTCAATCTCAAGCCACACATAGGCAAAACAATACAAAAAGCCTACTACAAGATGCGAATCATCAGGAGACTGAAACCACTCCTCGCCCCAGAACACTTCCGTACCGTATGTCAAGCTCTGATAACCCCACTACTGGACTTCTGCAATCCGATATACCTTGGTCTACAGAAACAAGCCATCAAACCACTCCAACTGGCACAAAACACCGCAGCACGAATCATATCCGGAACTGCAAGACAGGAGCACATCACACCCACCTTAAAGGACTTACACTGGCTTCCAATCAGTGCACGCATCAGATACAAAACTATCATAAACCTATACAAGATAAAACAGCACACATCAGCCAACAGCCTGCACACCCTCATACAACCAGACACCAGTACACGTCCAAGAAGAAAACAAACTCACAACCGAGTCAGCACCCCAAGTGAATACAAACCACACACGCAAGGACACAACAGACCGAGCACTCTCCATGGCTGCTCCAACAATATGGAACAAACTACCGGATGATTTGAGGGCAACTACAGACCTCAAGGACTTTAGGAAACAGCTGAAAACCATGCTGTTCATAGAACACTATGGACACATCACATAGTCTAAATAGCTGTATATCAGCACACGTCACCGCCTAACACTGTATGTATATAAGATGTTTTTAGCACCACTGTATATAGCCCACATTGTACATAACTCAAACTAATCTAGCACACAACACAACACGCACCCAACTAAATTTTCACCCCCACTGCATGTATAACACACTCACACTACCAGATTGTTTGCTGTGATACCACCTTGATTATTATGATAAGGCGGTTTAGAAATACTGTTAAATAAATAAATAAAATAAATGATGCTGTATTTGTCGCTGGACTACTTTTTCCATGATTTTTGCTAATAGAGGGATGCTGGAGATGGGTCTGAAGGATTCAACTTTTGTTGGGTCAAGTTTACTGTTCTTCAGGAGCGGACGGATGGATGAGTACTTCAGGCTCTGAGGGAAGGATCCTGTTGAGAAGGAATAATTGACAATCTTGCTAATAGTTGGGCTAAGTTCGTGTCGTAGTTCTTTGATCCATCTGGCTGGACAGGGGTCATTTGGTGCGGTAGTTAAATTAATAGCTGCTATGATATCTTCGATCTCTTTGTGGGATACCTGGTAAAATTTGTCAAGCGATACTAATTGGACCACGGTCTGTGGGGTGGAAGGTGATGAAGTTGTGGTAATCATACTGGTCTGTATCATTTTTGATTGTAGGTATATGGCATAGTCTTGGGGGTGTGGCATAGGTGGTTGGGAAGTGGATGGGTCACCTGTTAAGGATTTAACTATATTGAAGAGGTCATGTGGCTTGTTTAAGGACCTCATTAGCGTATTTGAGTGGAATTTCTTTCTTGTCTCAATTGTCATTCTTCGGTGAGTTTGTAGGTATGAATTGTACGAGCATAGTGCGTCGGGGGAACGAGAGGAGCGCCAGCGTCTCTCAAGTCTGCGCAGGTGAAGGAGAGATTCTTGTAATTCCGTGGAGAACCATGGTTTATGTTTGTCCTTGGTCTTAATCTTGTCGGTAGCAGATATGCAAGCAGCAGCTTTTAATGTATTGTCCCAGTTAGTTACTAAGTCCTCTTGCGAAGGTAAGTCTTTGTGGAGAGCAGGTAGAATTTTTTCCAGGACTTCGATCTTATTGAAAGGACGGAAGCGTGTTTCGAGGGCACTTGGGGGGCGACCTGGTTTGTTGCAATCAGTAGTGGAATGTTCGGTGGGGATGTTAAATATGAGAAGATTGTGATCAGACCAGGGTACCGGAGTTATGGAGATCATGATCTTCTGAGATGTGTTGGTTATCAGTTGAGGTGCGAATATTAAATCCAGTATGCTTCCTCTGGAGTGGGTGGGGGCGTCGATAAGTTGTTCATAGCCTAGTTGGTGCATGGCTTCGAGGAAAGCTGAGGCGTGTGATGCTGGTAGCGAAGGCAAGTTAAAATCCCCAACTAGCCAGTTAGAAGATTGTGGGTTAGGGACGTTACATGCCAAGTTGATTATTGGTGAAAGATCGTCTGAGGAAGGTGATGGAGCTCGATAGAGTAAGTGGATTGTACAGGACCTATTTGATATTGATAGAGCATCAAGGTGTGATGTGCTGGAAATATTGATCTGTTTGAACTGGAGGTCTGATTTAGCAAGGATGAGTGTGCCACCCCCTCTCTGATTGGATCTGTGGCAGGTGAAGATGGAGAATCCTGGTGGGATCATCTGGTTGATGAGGACGTTGTCGTTGTCGGTTAGCCATGTCTCAGTTATCAGCAATATATCCAGATTATGTGCTGCTATCAGATCAATAGCCACAGGCCATTTAGATCGTATAGATCTGGCATTAATTAAGGCACATTTGAGTAGCTGATTGGTCTTGTATTTCTCTGTAGTGTCTTTGACAGTGGGCAGCAATGGTATATGTAGGAGGTGAGAATATGGTATTTTGGTTCTCGAGGTGGCGTGGCATGGATCTTGCGTTGAGCGCCTTCCCGCGCTATAAAGTATAGGGATCTGCTTGATTCCAGGTTCTAGTGCGAGTGTTATAGCAGGGGTTGCTGCGATAAGCAGGATAAATATCAAGTGGATTATTTGATACATGGTAGGAGGCAAGGTATGGGCGTTGTAGTAACTTTGCGAGGAGTTTCTAGAGTGCCCTGTACCGGGTAGCAAGGCAGGCGGAGCAGAGCGATCATCAACAAATATATTAACTAGATTGTATAACTTGTTTCCTTGGTAGAGTGGTTGTCGTCACTTTGATGCTTTAAATTATCTTAGTAGGCATAGGGGTAGAAGTACTCCAGTGATATTTACAGAAGGAGAACGAGACACAGTATGTCAGATAGGTAGTGCAAAAACCACTACAGTAGCAACGTAATGTACAGTCTATATGTTTGACATTGCATTGTTATCAGTAATGAGTATATCCTAGTACAATGTGGCTGGTTTACTGGCAACAGTATTCTATCTAACATAAGATTACTGGCAACAGTATTTTATCTAGCATAAATTCCATTAGTAAAATGGAATTTGTACCAGTATGAAATCAGTCTCAGGTCAATATAAATGTAGATACTGGCAACAGTAATAATATGACTTTAGTTCAGAAGCATTGGATTTACTGGCAACAGTAGTAGATCTAACATTGTGCAATGCAGATGTGAAATTAATGACTAAATTAGCATAGGTATCTTAGATCTGTATCAACTAGTGTAGTAGTTAATGCTGCAGTAATTTTTAACAGTGATGGTTACATGTGACATTACAACATTTAAAGTCCTTTTGTAATACTTGCAGTTCCACTGCCTAAGGGCTTAGGCGCGGGTCGAGAAGGCGCGGGCGCGCTGAGGAGACGCTGCCTTTACTTGCTCTCCCTGTGGCACAGGTGGTGGTGCTCCGGCCTGCTCCGACCACGCCGGGAGGGAGCTTCTTGCAGAGGCCGGAGTGCCGAAGACTGTTGAAATATTTGTAGGAACGAGGTGAAGTTGTCCGTAACTGGTATTTTTGGCGGTCCCCGCCTAAGGGCCACGCCAAAGGGCCCTCTGGCGAGGCCCTCAGGCGCGGGCCCGCCAGGTGCGGGCGTGCCTTACCGGCGCTTGAATTTTAAAGGGGCCTCGTGCCCTGATTGGCGGCTGCTCGGGGGGGTCGCTGGAGCGTCGCTCCGGCCCGCTCAATCCCCGACTGGGAGAGCTCTTGAGGAGGGCTGGAGGAAGGGCGAAGAGGCCGCGCGCCCGACCGGCGCTTGAATTTTAAAGGGGCCTCGTGCCCTGATTGGCGGCTGCTCGGGGGGGTCGCTGGAGCGTCGCTCCGGCCCGCTCAATCCCCGACTGGGAGAGCTCTTGAGGAGGGCCGGAGGAAGGGCGAAGAGGCCGCGCGCCCGACCGGCGCTTGAATTTTAAAGGGGCCTCGTGCCCTGATTGGCGGCTGCTCGGGGGGGTCGCTGGAGCGTCGCTCCGGCCCGCTCAATCCCCGACTGGGAGAGCTCTTGAGGAGGGCCGGAGGAAGGGCGAAGAGGCCGCGCGCCCGACCGGCGCTTGAATTTTAAAGGGGCCTCGTGCCCTGATTGGCGGCTGCTCGGGGGGGTCGCTGGAGCGTCGCTCCGGCCCGCTCAATCCCCGACTGGGAGAGCTCTTGAGGAGGGCCTGTGTCGCAATATACATGGTGCCCTATAGGGGACATTCAAGGGTGCCTTGGCGAACAGTGCACTGTAACATGTGCCTTATGGGCCGCCGTATGTTAACATGCTGGGAGAGTGCGTTTGCTAGTAGTGATGATAAAATAAAATTAAACAGCCTCCTATAGCACTCCACAACATAATACATACTGCCTCAGCTAGCATTTTTCACTGGGCATTGTGAGGGTTTGAACCCCTGATCCCTGCACCATTGGTCAGTGTCTTAACCATTGTGCTATGGCTCTGTTCCTATTCTTGCACATCAGCACGCCATGTCTGCCTCCCACTATTAAACTGCCTCCTCACACATCAGCACGCAGCCTATGCCCATCAGCGCGCCGCCTCCTGCTGCCCACAATTAACAGTGCGCCGTCTTGTGCCGCCCAAAAAGAACAGTGCGCCGCCTTATGCTCTCCAAAATGAACAGTGCGCCTCCTTATGCCGTCCAAAATTAATTTGCCTCCTGAAGCACTTTTACCCATTAAAGGTGGTGTCTTAGCTGGCCTTTTTTGTTGCGCACAATGGGGGACTGATCCCGTGGCCCCTGCACTATTGGTTATTGTCTTCACCGTTGTGCTACAGCTCTGTTCCTATATATGCCCAGCAGCGCCCCACTTAGCCTTCCCACGCGCTAATGTGGGCCCCGCACATTAGCGCGACGCGCACACATACGATCGTTTTTTTTCCTTTTTCTGCCTGAACCGCCCACTCCTTATATGGCACACGCACACTAACGGGGACCCGCACATTTTCGGTGTTTAGTAAACATACCCCATAGAGTCTACAATCATGACCTTCTACACAACCATATCCCCTCTGGATCTATGCCCAGTAAGCTGGATTAAAACATCAACATCTAAACTCAGCCCATTCCTCAAGAAAATCACATATATGCCTGATAGCCTAAAAATCTCCTCCATACACCCCACCTTGAAAAAAACCTTGTCTCAACTCCATGGAACCAACCTCCTACAGACTCATTGCCAGCCTTCCCTTCCTGGCCAAAATCATAGAAAAAAAACATCTAATGACCACTCCAAAAACACATCAGCAAACATGCTCCCCTAGATCCACATCAAAATGGATTTTGGCCACACCACGGAGTGGAAACCCTCATATCTTCCCTCATGAACAGACTTATAAAAAGAATACAAAACACACACCAAGAATACATACTGATATTCCTGGATTTATCAGCTGCCTTGGCCAATGTCTACTATAATATTCTCCTACAACAGCTCCATTCCATCAGATTTCAAAATAAAGTGCTAAACTGGCTTCAATCTTATCTGGCCAATCGACAGCAGCAAGTAAAACTGGGACCCAACACATCACTCCCTTACTCCCAAAACCAAAGCATACCACAAGGCTCAACCTTATTATCACTCCTTTCCAACATTTACCTACAACCACTGTGCACAATCATCCGATCCCACAACATCTTCTACCACATCTATGCATATGATATCATGCTTTACTCACCCTTTAACACAAACATACCCAGAAATGCTAAAATGCCTCACAGATGCATCTCAATGGCTGGCAACAAACACCCTCACAATAAATTACAAAAAACAGAAATACTATTCTTTGCCAAAGATGGCTCATTCACCCTTCTGACCTCCTTCATAATAAACAACATTGACGTGAAAGTTTTAGACACTTGTTATATTGCCCTTCCCTGTGTGTATCAGAGCGGTTTACAGATATATTCTAGCAGGCACTTTTTACTCCCTTGTCCCCGAAGGGCTCACAGTCTAAGCATACCTGTTTTGCATGTGGGACTAAGGTGCGGCATTCTATTAGTTATTTCTGTTTCGCGATCTGTAGCAGTCTCACTAGTTCTGTTTTTCCAGTAATATGTGTATGGGTGTTCTAGGGCATGGTATAATATTTGCAGTGTTTCCTTTGAACAGGTAGGGCTGATGCTGTGAGAGGCTTGGCAGTGTTATTATGGTACGGCAGGTTTGCTACAGGGATTTGTAATACTTCCTAGTGGTACCTGGTGATTGGCCCTTGAGAGCAGTCATGTAGAAATCTAGTAGTCTGACTCTCTTTCCACTTCATGTGTATATTGTATTTAGACACTCAATTTTCTCATTTGTTGGGACAGAAGAAAAGCATGTGAAAGGATCTATGGCACGGGGAGAGGAGGGTGGACCGCAACAGAGTATTCATTCACACAAGGGAGGCAGCCAAACCGATAGCATTGGTCCTTCCTTGGAAAACTGCCCAGGATAAAATTTGTGCATGCTTTTTACGTGCACACATTTTTTGTTTTGGCAAAAACAACATGCATATTTCTATAAATGGAATCCTATGCATGTTGTTGTCTTTCCCCAACCTAACCCTCCCCTGCAATGCCTAAACCAAAATGCACTAAATGGTTGTAAGAATTGCACTCTACTGCCTAGACCAGGTGAATCTTTACTATTGCTACTACTGTGAATCATTGTATTGTACTACAAGGCATACGCAGCGCTGTACACATAGGAGACAGTCCCTGCTCGATGGAGCTTACAGTCTATTCAAGACAGACAAACGGAACAAACAGGGTCTAGGGTACTTCAAGAGGGAAATGATTTAAACACACATGGACGTTAAACAGGAGAATAAGGAGCATCAGGATTGCAAAGCAGCTTTGAAGATTACCTGAATTCACTGCAGAAAGCAGCACAGGGAGAGAAAAGAGTCAAGGTCTGAATTTAATTTGAACGAGTTCTTCCATCCTGCTTTATATATTGGGCATTTTGATAAGAAGATAGAGAGTCTTTGCGAAAGAGAAGGTAGTGTTGAAAGTATAAAAGCTCATAAAAGAGGTGATTAATCAGCACTTGTGCCTCCATGGATTGTCTGTTATCTTATGCTGTGGAAACAGCCAGTTCAGCTCATTTGCTTTTCTATTACAGGTCCAATATCGGCATAGAAATTCCCAGATCATTTCCACATGTTGATGTTTCCCCTTGTGGCAGTAAGTGTCCTATGCCTGAGGCTCACAGCATCACATGTTCATTCGTGGATACTAGCTATATGTCTCTGCAACTCTGAACTATCTAGCCATTGCTTCTGTATAGTACCACAGTGGGCTGAGGCAGAGCAAGAAACAGGATCCATTCTGCACTTTTCTAGCACTTTCTACACATCAACCTAATTTCAACCGAATCTCTTAAGGTCACCATTAAAAACCAGCAGACCTCAAGCCAAAAGCCTGAAATAATTTCCAGCAGAGTTGTGAAAGCTCTTTTAAGCTATGAAGGAAAGTTTGAGCTAAGAATGAACTTAGGAGCATGTTTACTTAAGTACACTAAGTACATTGATGTGGGTTTAACCATGTGCTAATCATTAGCCTAGGCCCACACTAATGCTTATTTTGTGCTAAAAACAGTGCCATGGTAAAAAAAAAAGTCTAGGCTAAGTGTTTAGTGTGGGTTGAGGTGGGATCAGGGTGGGCTTGGGGAAGAGAGCAGGCATGATGGACGATAACAGCGAATGCATGGAATGTTACCCCACACTAGTTGTCATGACTGCCAATAGCAGGTGTCGTTCAGTGCAGTTGCACTACCAGTAGAACAGTCCCAACGTCCCCTCAAAACCAACCTTCCACGACAAGCACTGATCACCAGCTGGCCCTCCCACTCCCCCAATCCCTAGCCCAAGCTGTCAAAATACCATCCTACCCCCTGATCTGAACGCCCTCTCCCTACGACAATCTCTACATCCATTCCCCAACGTATTCTCCCTGCCCCCCTCCCCAGCACATACTGTGACATTCTCCCTGATATCCAGTGACTTTCACTCCTTCCCTGCTGCTTCTTGGGTTCAAAATGGCAGAGCTGAACCCTAGCAGTAACCTCACGGTACCTCCGCCAGGGATCAATCTGCCTTATGTGACATGAATGCAAAACATTTAGGCATAAAGAGAGGCACAGCCTGGATAGAACAAAGGCAGCGGCGTGAAGTACACACATTGATATATACAATTTGCTAATCTACATGTGTGCTTGTGTACTCCATCTGAGCAGGCATAGTGTCTGCGGCTTTAGTGTTGGCACCATTGCTGCTGGCTTTGCGCTGCTATTTATTAAAGATGCATAGGCGCCTATGCTTCCTTCTAAAATAGGCTTATACTATGTGCTTTCCTGCTGGCTTAACCTAGGCACTGTGCTATCAAATTACCCTCCACAAGCTTGTCATAGAAACTACCTTTCCATTAAAATAACCCGATGAGTACCAATCTATACCATGTAGAACAAAGACACAGAAGCCATGGCAGTGCGGTGAACCTCTCTGTAGTATCAGGAGGAAAGAACTGCATTCAGGAGAAGCCAAGGAGAGCAGCTTCCACCACAGCTTGACTAGCAGAAGAAATGACGTTTTGCTAATCAACAGACTTGATGCCTTAGACCAAGGTGAATCCTTATCTGCATGTCACAAGCAGGGCCGGTGCAAGCCAGGCCCCTCCATCTTGCTGCCCCCCCCCCATTGCCCTTACCTCAGCTCGCTGGCACTGCCCCACAGTTTCTATCCTTTACTATGCCTCTTCTTTCCCCCTCCAGTACAACTTCTGGTTTTGAAGTCTGCGTCAGAGGGGGGTGGAAGAGGCATAGTGAAGAACAGAAATCGCGGGGCTGTGCCGGCAAGCTGAGGTAAGCACTACCCTACATTTTCTGAGCCATTATCGCTGCAGGCCCCAGAAAGGGGAGGCAGCAGTGGCAATGGTTGCTCCTGGAAGGCTGGTGCTTTAGGCGATTGCCTAGTTTGCTAAATGGTAGCATCAGCCCTGGTCACAAGAGACAGGCTGAGTCACTTCAGGCTTTAGTTCATGACATTTCTGAACTTGTGATACTATTGGCAATATGAGGCCAGTGGCCTAAGTTCATAGAAGGGGTCCCCATGGAAGCAGCATTGGAAGGGGCAAAGCAGGAAGGCACAAACACCCTTCCTTTCTCCCTGCTCTCAGCCCTGCAGCCTCTCCATCCTGCAAAACCTAAAGGAGGCAGAATGTGGCAAAGAAGCCTTTACCTTCTTCCAGCTTTCCCAACAAAAGTACTCTGTCCTGGCAGCTGGAGACCACACTCCCACTGCCAAGTCAAAGTCTTGCAATAACAGCTGCATGATTTCACATCTGTTCTTGTGAGATTTCAGTCTGGCAGCAAGGGGTAAAGTCTCCGGCTGTCAAGAGGGAATACTTTTGTTGGTGAAAGCCAGAGGAAGGAGGTACAAACATCAATTTGCCAGACTCTGCCTTTTGAAGTGTGGGGTCACTGGGTCATTTTCTTGACTGGGCCCCTTCGCACCGCGGGGCCCGATTGTATGGAATTTACACCACTGTTTGAGAGCTGTTTTCAAACTGCCTGCATTTCTGCAAGGTCCCTAATGACATTTTATCCGTGGTCTTTGTGCCAAGTTTCAAAATGAAATGTCATAGCTACTGTATCTATGGAAATTGCCTATGTTGTGGGAAAAGTAACCCCATAGACTTTCACCTGCTTTTTCTGTAGATACTTTTTCTGCCTAAAAAAATCTGTGTGTAGTTCTGAAACTACAAACCTAGGTGCATTGTAACAATCCCCCCGCCCCCCCCCCCCCGGCAGGAACACCTCCTCTGAATGCAGGCAAAAGTACACATGTTGTGGAATGAAGGATGGGCAGTTTATATGGGTAAATAGTTTTTGAGCATTACACTATTTGAGGGTAGTTTTTCATAAACTCCTGCGTAGTTAATGAATGTTTTCATGCATGTATGTCATGCCTATTTTATAAAGTGAAGTGCTTTGTAAAATAACAGTGTAAATGCCTTAGGGCTGCTGTAACTGCCTGCACCTAAAATTGTAAGGAACAAGCATAGATTATAGAATTATATCATTGACATGCGTAACCTTGCACACTGCCCAAATTCTGCCATATGCATGCCCACAATGAGAGTATGCACAATCGGATGTCTGCACGTTCCTTTAGAATCATGACTGCACCATTTATGCACATTAGAAACCACTTACATACATATGTGACTAAAATACCTGCATGTATGTGTATTGTTCATCCGTAAGTCTAGGTGACCTGTTATAAAATTACCTTCTTTAGTCAGGTAAAACCAGGACTGACTCATGCTCTCCTGAAATGAAGCTATTTGGCCTCCTTACTTTAGACCATATTATTGCTGAGATATTTTTTGTTGCCGCAAAGGCCTTAAATGCCAAGTGTGAAATGGGGCTAACAGAAAATTAACGGGTTAATATTCAGCCACCGCAGTTGGTGAACATCATCAGCTGGGTCTTCTCTGCAGCATTTCCACACATACACAACCATCAGCAGTATTTTATTAGCTGGTTCTAGTCACAAGCTAGGAAAAGCTTCTTCGGCCATAACATTAAATTCTCTGTACAGAAAGCACATCAAGCGATCACGTGGAAAGACATTTTTAGAATGGACGTCCAAGTCAGAACATCTGAGGAAAATTCAGGCACATTGAGTTCAGATATGATTTTACAAACATAGACGTGCCCAATATGGACATCTACAGGACATCTACATAGACAGCCCCCGAGTAGTATTCAGGAATCTAGAAGTCTAGGACTAGCCTAATGGCTAGAGTCCTGGACTAGGAACAAGGCAGCCAGGGTTCAAAATCCAATTCTGCTATCCTTGTGATGGTACAGAATACTCAGACTTATAAAGTGTCATCTTCTCTACACCCTGTGGACATTTTACAGCCAAAACAAGTATTTTCCCCATATTTTTTCATGCCTGGAGCAGGTATAACCTTAGACATGACTCAGGACGACCAGACCTTTCTGAGATCAGGCAGTGACATCCAGGTTCTTGGGAATGTCCCGGCCACATCTCCACTATGCCCCTCTTCAGACTTGGACGTACACAGACTTGGCTTCTAAAATGGCTCTGGAGAAATTTCTGTGCCTGTTTTCAGATGTCCACAGCATGAATAAAGCTTCCATAATAACCCCCATAGTGTTTCTTTTTCCTTGACACATAGAACAATAGCATAAAAGAAGAAAGCCAAGGCCAATGTACTCCTGGGCCCTTCATCTCAAAACCCAACATAAACAAGCTTAGGCAGGGTGAAGGAAAAGAACTCCATGCCTGTTGTTCTTTTTGCTCAAGGAATAGCAAAGCCATTTAGCACATCCTACTGGTCAAAAGTCAGCACAAGCTTAACAACCTCTGATCCAGGCAGAATGGAAAAGGTGGTGGGGGAGATGAATAAAGGAAAAGAGGGAAGCACGGGGAAGGTTGGAGGAATGGAAATTTCCCAGAATGTTACTCAAACTCAAGTTTTAGTTACAAACAACAAAACAGCATTGCATTTTATCAGTGAAATTTCCATATTATTGAACTGAGCAAAATCTACAGGTTATTCATAGAGATAAACAGCTGCTACATACTAAGCACCTCCATTTTCAGAAATACATCGGAATGGTCCAACAATCCTCACTCATGGCTGAAATGAAAACCAGCTGAAATGGCCCCAGAGAGAACTCAGACAAACCCAAAACAAATAAATACAAATTACAGCAAAATGCTCAGTAAAAAAAAAAAAGATTTCACATATTGATTTCCTTTTTACATCTGATGCTACACCAGCACCACTTATCTGGATAGAGACCCAAAGAAGGTAGAGGAAGCATGAAAGGATGAAGTGGTGGAAAATGAGAAACAGAAGGACCGCTACAGATTTAACGCAGTCTACTAAGAGGAATACAGTATGAGAAAACAGAGTAAGAAGAAGGGAAAATGAGTAGATTGTAAACTCTTGAAGTTGGGACTCTCTCTTATATATATATATGTCCTGCGTTGTGTACTCTAGCTCTTATGATTAGTTGTAACAGTGAAATGCTCTCATATACTTCCATTCTTTCTTGTTTCCAGACATCTCTTTCTTGTCAACAGAAAAATGCAAGACTGGAATGGATTCATCTTTTCCCAGTGGCTTCAGCTTAAAAAATGTGTGGAATCCTGTATTTTGCAGGAAATCAGTGCTAGATACGCCAGATCAGATTGCCACATGTCTTAAGGGAAAGATGATGTACTTCATGGGAGACTCAACTTTGCGTCAATGGATTCTCTACTTTCCCAAAATTGTTACATGTATGTAAACCTTGAATTACAATTCTCTTTATCAAAACTAACCCTTACTAACGATGCAAGCTACATTTCGACTTTCACCCCTAGCAATACTGGAGGCTACAAGGGGTGAAACGCAATGCTGCTTCATGTGAAAGTTCAGATTTGGAAAGGAGTGACTAGAATGGAGTTGTATTCTCTAAATCAAGTTGAGGAAACCTAACTCTACGTCCTGTCCCACTTAACACCACTGGCTTTGATTAAGTTCAGCAAGCTAAACGGCCTGACTGTGACCTGATGATCTAAACTCATTGCTGGGGAAACCCAAACCCAGTTGCAAATGGCAGCGATAAAAATTAATAAGAGTCAGGTTTCATAGGTAAGTGACCACATGGCTACAAAGTTTCAGATGGACTTCTGTTGTGGAGCCAGATCTCAGCTCCCATTCTTAATGAAAACAGCTGCAAAACTGGCCATAATCTAAATCCTAATTTCCAAGCCCAATGGACAGATGTGCAATGCAGTTTCTTTTTCTTCTTGACCCATAGGCTGCTTTTTCAACAGACTTTTTTTCTTTCTCTTTATTAGCACTGAAATATTTTGACCTCCACAGAACTGGTCTGGAGTCAAAACTGCTTGCGATAGATATGGCCAGGAATCTCCTAATACAGTGGAAGAAACATGGGCATCCATACGCAGCACACAGGAGCTATACAGTTAAGGACAATGCCTACCTCTCACGGGAAATTGACATGCTTGGAGGAGGGAAATACACCGTCATTGTCATTACTCTGGGCCAGCACTTCCGACCCTTCCCCCTCCGCATGTTCATTAAAAGAATGTTGGGCATTCGCGAAGCCATAGAGCGCCTCTTTATGAGAAGTGCAGACACCACAGTCATCATCAAAAGTGAGAACACCAGAGAAATGACAATAGATATGGAGAGGTTCAGTGATTTTCATGGATACATCCAGTATTTCATAGTGAAAGAGATTTTTCGTGGTCTAAACATTGGTGTCGTCGATGCCTGGGACATAACAACTGCTTACGCCTCGAATAATGTGCACCCAGGTGATGATGTTGTTCGCAGTCAAGTTTACATGTTCCTTTCTTATATCTGTTAAAAAAACCCATAACTTTAAAATTTCAGGGCTGCTGTCTTATGAGATTCTGAAAAATAATAGCAATATGCCAGACTGAGAGTTCCTAGATGAACAGCAAGACTTGATTCAGAGATTCCAAACTGGTCTTTGAGTATACACTCAAAAGGAACATAAACAGGACCCAGTTTACACACTGCAGGATTTAACCCATTAATGCATGAATTTTTGTTTTCACATGAAACTCCATAATATGTTAGTCAATACCAAACTAATAACACCTCAAGTGATAATTTTGGTCAAAACAAATAGTTTGACAGCTATTTTGCACAATAGTTCAGCGTCCCCATTTCGAGGACGCTATGTATGAAAGGGCGGGTGAAGTGGCTGTTATATAAAACAACTGCAAATAATGTCAAACAACTGCAAATAAATTTCCAAAACTTTTACTGTATAAATGAAATGTAGTTAGTATTATATGGAAATGATCTTTATGTATCAAAATTGTGTAGCCAGCCACATCACATATGACAGTGGTATGTGACATGTACAGGGGGCAGGATATGGAGAAGGGAATGGCCCAGAGTAGGCCATGGATGTGGCAGACTCAAGTCAAGTGGGTGGCGCAGATGTGTGGGTATGCCCAAGAAGGGATGTGGAGGGACCCATGGCAGAGTGGGTGGGCTGGAAGAAGGGGCCACATGCTGCCACAGACACCTGTCCTATGCGGCAGCCTTACCACCCCATAGTGACAGAAACAGGCCTGGGACCGCATCCGCAGTGCCCGATGGCTGACATGCATGCCCTGTGCAGCTAGACGGTAATATGCTGGGAGTACCATGTGTATGCAGCACACCATGCACATGTCCCGCCCCCCATGACAGACACCATGTGTGCGGCACTGGCATCATGCAATGGGCAGGTGACACTGCACCCTTGGCATATCTCAGCAAAATATTGGCAGAGTGAGCCTCGAACCCCCGAACCCAGAGGCAGTCCCCATACCAGCAGCCCACAATGGAACACTGCTGTGACCAATGTCCCAGGCAGGCAATGTGCATGATGCCCAGAGGCATGGGCCAGCCACACATAGGGGTATGTTTACTAAACACCGAAAATGTGCGGGTCCCCATTAGTGTGCGTGTGCCATATAAGGAGTGGGCGGTTCAGGCAGAAAAAGGAAAAAAAACGATCGTATGTGTGCGCGTCGCGCTAATGTGTGGGGCCCACATTAGCGCGTGGGAAGGCTAAGTGGGGCGCTGCTGGGCACATATAGGAACAGAGCTGTAGCACAACAGTGAAGACAATAGCCAATGGTGCAGGGGCCACAGGTTCAGTCCCCCATTGTGTGCAACAAAAAAGGCCAGCTGAGGCACCACCTTTAATGGGTAAAAGCGGTTCAGGAGGCAAATTAATTTTGGACGGCATAAGGAGGCGCACTGTTCATTTTGGACGGCATAAGGCGGCGTACTGTTCTTTTTGGGCGGCACAAGGCGGCGCACTGTTAATTGTGGGCAGCAGGAGGTGGCGCGCTGATGGGCATAAGGCTGCGTGCTGATGTGTGAGGAGGCAGTTTAATAGTGGGCAGCAGACGTGGCGCGCTGATGTGCAAGAACAGGAACAGAGCCATAGCACAATGGTTAAGACACTGACCAATGGTGCAGGCATCAGGGGTTCAATCCCTCACAATGCCCAGTGAAAAATGCTAGCTGAGGCAGTATGTATTATGTTGTGGAGTGCTGTAGGAGGCTGTTTAATTTTATTTTGTTATCACTACTAGCAAACGCACTCTCCCAGCATGTTAACATACGGCGGCCCATAAGGCACATGTTACAGTGCACTGTTCGCCAAGGCACCCTTGAATGTCCCCTATAGGGCACCATGTATGTTGCGACACAGGATAATGTATAGTGCACCCTATATGGATGGCAACCATAAAGTGCCCTATAGGGCGCCCTAAAAAGCACCCTCAGAGGCACCCTATGGGTACAGTATGCTGAGGGTGTTATTGCTGGCAGCAACATATGTACAGTAAATTAAAAAAATGCTTTGGACAACCCTATCACAGAACCCCACTGTGGGTTTGAACCCATGACCACTGGCTGCACAGGCAGTGACGTAACCATTGGGCTACTGCTCTATAGCTGTAAGTAAGCCCCTGGCTGGCTGCAGAGAGCCTGCACGTCACCTCACAGACGGTCTGCTGTTGTATACAGGATAGGGTTAGGCCACCCGTACCCATGATGCACTGCACATGCAAATCAGCTGTCCACATATGCACACAAGATGGGGAATGCACCCCTAAAGCTCCCCGGCCTGGTAGGGGGAAGTGTCCGTGTGCACCCACACACCACCTCGGCCTGGTAGGGTGTCCTGAGCGGGTGGACTACCGGCAAAGAGTAGCTAAACACCATCACATTGTTCGGGTACTGTGCTCACCCTGAGGGTGTGATGTGGCGCCCAGGACCAGGTCCACAACACCTTCCATGGCTGAATGAGGCCATGCCAGAGCACCAAAGCAGTAATAACCTGTGAGATAGGTAGGTGCTGCAGAAACATCTTGGATATCTCTGTCTGTCTCAGTCAGGGTAACCCCCCAGTTGGGCCATGTACCCTCCTCCCCCGATGGCAGAGTGGACCATCAACCCCAGTCCTCCTGGGGAACAGACACCCTACAGGGCAGTCCAAGCAGCTACACACACACACACACACACACACACACACACACATCCATAACACAATATCAGACAGACATTAGGCCTGGATATTCAAAGTTACACCCCACCATTATCTGATATTCTCCTGCAGCAAGCCAACAGCCACTGCACCCTGCAAGGTGCTCCATCAAGACACATACCAGCTGTGAACAGTCTGCTGGCTCATCCTGATGGAAATGCATGCACCCAAAACTGGGGTGGCAGCACACACAAGCAAATACATCAGTGAAGAGGCCCCAACAGGAAACCCATATATATCACATGAGAAAAACACAATACAGCACTATGGGGGTGCCTAGCCATGCTGTCATCACTGCACACTCAGGGTGAGAGTGATCCCCAAGCAGCACATACAGAGGTCACCCTGTCTGTGTAGGTGGTGGCCGGCCACTACCATGTCCCTGCCAGTGCCCTATGCAGCTGCATCCTGGTCAGCCCACCCTGTCAGAGCTATACCCATGGTACCTTGCTACTCATTATGCACATTGGCAGGCCAATACTGGCAACAGTGCTGGCAGTGTGGGTTGTGGAAGGGGTTTGCAACCAACACACACTGTATAGACAGACACACACTCCCACACCTATGCCAGCATTGTGCTACTATTGAGGAGGTAATTAGCCTTGGCCACCACACCGGTCCTGGGCACGGCACAGGCATGGATATGGTACGCAGTAATGCTGGGGGTCACTCCCCAGGGTGGTAAACACCATCAGAGGCCAGGCCTGGAGCACGCACCACAAGCTCCGAACAGATTGTTCGGATGGGGTCAACTAGCAGTATGTGCGTAACGTAGGGATATCTATCTGCCATTACTCCTAGCAAACGTTTCAGAGCTGAGTACCGTATACCTCAGGTGTAGGGTGACATTGCTAAGGTATGCAAGTGCTAGTATTGGGTGATGCACGCAGGGTCCAATGTTCTGCCTCTCCAGGAGACATTGGCCAATGGGGCCTGTGGGTGTGGGTGTGGGTGTGTCTGACCCTGTTGGCTGCTGCTTTACGGCAGAGATTCCCAACTCCGGTCCAGGTTTGCATCACACTGTTCGGGTTTTCCTGCTGTCCCTCATGAATATGCATAAGCTACATCTACATGCCATGGGGGTGGTGCATAGATATACAGCACAGGCATTTGTATGAGTGGCAGCATGGAACCTGACTGGTGTGTGGCCCACCAGGACTGCATTTGGAAGATTCTGCTTTAGGTACTACCCCTGTTCATGGTGTCTTTGCTCAGTGGGGTAAAAGATAGACGTATTACCATTGCATATGTCCTCGCCACGAAAGGTGTGTCCTTACTATCACTGTTTAGTTGTGGGAAAAATATGTGGGTAGGATTGGTGGTAGCCCCAGCTGGGCTTTGAACCTATGACCTTCTGTTCTTGTATGCACTGTCTGTGTGCACTGCACCACCGTGTAGCCACAGATTGGCTAAATTCCCTGGAAAGTCCATGACTGTGGATCCGGCAGGGCCTGTCTGTTGCAGTGGACTGTGCCAGCCTGCACATGGCTAGGCCTCTGTCTTCTGTGGCTAGCAGCCACTGCCCCCTGCACCACATGTACTTGTCCGCCAACATGCTGGCATGAGCTTCTCTCAGGAAAAGCAGATGACCTGATTGCAATGTGGCAGTACGGGGCTGCATTTGGGGGACTTGGCTGTAGGTAATGCCCATTGTTGTGGTGTGTGTGCGGTGTTGGGTAAAATATGGGTGTTTTCCCCATGCTTATGTTCCCTGCAATACAGGGGTGTCTGCGCTATCTTTGTTTAGTGGTGGGTAAAATATAGGGACTGGGCTGGCAAGTGCCCCAGCTGGGATTTGAACCTCTGATCCTCAAGGTACTGGCTCTGTCTGCTGCACCACACTATGGCCACAGAGACAGTGCAGCCCCTGGAGGTAGTAAACCTGGCAGGATGGAGTCGCAAACCCTGCTCTACGCATTTTTACTGTGGGCACATTCACCCTGTCTGGTGACAAACGTGCACATGAACCCCGGAAATGACCACGGAAAATGGGGGACAAAATATCACCACGCTGGGCAACAATGATATTAATGGGCAACCATAGAAAACACTCCCAGGAAAGCTCCAAAAAAAGGAAATGTTTTTTGGAAGAGTCTCCGCTCCGTACACCTTTCCAAAACTCATCTCTTTTTTCTGGAGCTTTCCTGGGTGTGTTTTTTAGTTTTGCCCATTACTATAACTGTTCCCCAGCTGAATTACTATTTTTACAATTTTTGTTGTGGTCCTTTTCTATTTTTAATTCCACTTTTGGGCTGTGCACATGTATCACACTGCTCACGTTTTTCAGGTTTCCCCGGTTTTGCTGTACATTGCTGACGGAAATGGTTTCTCTTCCCTTTAAATGCATTCTACCGCGAGTGATTCACTCGCGCTATTTTTCCTTTGAAATTCAGCCCCGATAATGTGCGGAGCGCCTCTCCCCTCCCCTTCCCCGCCCATTAACCCCGTCTCTCCGCCCCTCCGGGGCCTTTCTCCGCCCTCCGTTAGCCTTTCCACGCCTCTAGCGGACATTTGCGGGCCCGTTCTTGTGCGGCGCCCGTTAGTGTGACGCGCACGGGTGTGTGGCTTCATCGCACGTGTGCGGGACACTTAAGCGCTCTTAAGTACCCTTTTAGTGCGCTATTGTGCGGCGCGCACATTGGCGGTTTTTAGTAAACATGCCCCATAGTGTGGACATGCACAGGCCTGTGGCAGCTGTTGCACACACCGCAGCCCCTCTTCAGGTGGTGACATGTGCATTGAGTGGTATGGGCATATGGCTCAGGCAGTCATGCAAAGTAATGTATATGTCGGCTGCTATCCATTCATCCTCATCCTCCAGCATTGAAATAACTTCATGTAATTTGTAATGCCTTGACAGTCTAAAGTTGAAAAATGTGAAAAATCATAAACAGACAACACAAAAACACCAAATAGCAGGGTTTGTGGAATAACTGCATACTGCACATGCTCTGTTACACTTAATTGATCATATTATCGCTCATCGCAAACACCCTACCCATTCATGCATAGCGTCCCCATAACAGGGACAGCAGAAATATGTATCGTACTCAGAACGGAATCTCTGTAAATTCTACATACAAATAGATCTGATTAAAAACAATATATTGAGTTCTTGTACCAATATGTATATAGTTTTATCTGTTCACCAAGTTTAAATTCCCCGTTCTACTGTAAGTCCAAAGTAGAACCCCCACACTGGGCATTTATGTTATTTGTGAACCGCGCTGATGTTGAAGAGCGAGGTATAGAAAAAATGCTAAATAAATAAAATAAATAAATTAATAAATTAAACAAAAATCAAGTTTACTTGAGAGAATGACTGATTGCGTTCTTGTCAAAAAAATGCTACTTTTCAAGTGTACGATAAATTGAGCAAATTTTACTAAACTCTTACTTCAAGTTCTTTTATCGGTTCTGCAGGTGAACATATCACAGAACCTTTTGCAATGCATTCATTCTACATTTGTTCCTAATAAAATATTGCATGATTGAATTGTTTTATGCGTGGTTTAATATGACCTGAGGCATAAAATTTGAGCGTACCCATTTCGGGCCGCTATGCATAAATGGGTGGAGTAGAACATGGAATTTCTTCCTTCAGGAACAACACAGAAATTAAAGCAACTCAAGTTTAATTGCAAAACAGTCTCATTTCTAACCTTCACAGGTCAGCAAGCGATGGTCTCTGAGTCAAGATTTCACAGTTACAAGGCAAGGCACAGGTTTTAAGACTTCATGGGTCTCCTCTGGGGTCTCATTGGCTTGGTCCTGTACAGGGCCAGTGCTAGGGTTTTTGGCATCCCCCTGCAACCTATAAATTGGCATCCCCTCCATCATTATTATTAATGTTGACTATACCCCACCCTCCTTTTTCCCAAAATTCCTTTGTGAACTCTTTTCACGTGATGCTAGTATTTCTCCTTCAAATCCAAAGTTGCAAGAAAATTGCAATAAAGGGGCAAATGCATAGCCGGAATAAAAGAAACCTGAGCAGTAAATACTTAACAACATCATAAACAGGCTGTGACAGTCTAAGAGCATGCTAAATTTTAGATATGGATCAAAAGAAAATTACTCAGTTGTATGGACAGCACAGAAAGATTTTACTCATTGAAAAAATAAGCAGCAGAAAGATTTTGTACAGAAGGAAGGAATCAAAAACATAACCATGCAGTGAATGTACATCTAGAAACTATAAGCAAACTTAGTGAGAGAAAAGCAAGAATGCCAAACCAAGGAGTACGTTCCATGCTTTTACTCATTACTCTTAGGTTTACAGCATTTCTTTCCCAAAATTAATCTTTAGTTCAGAGTGAGGCAAGAGAAAAAACTCTCACAAGCAGGCATCCGCATTGTGGGCAGAAACTAACATAATGGCTCAGCGCAAGTACTATAGTGTGGGTCCAACTAATGCCACCTCAGTGGGTGGCCTTAGTTGCACCAGCAGCAGTTTTGCCACACTGAAATGCGGTAACACTGGTAATGTGACCCACACATATGTTACCAGTGCAGAACTTAGGAAACATGCTGCTAACTATGCCAAAGAAGAGGGGCTAAACAGCACCCATGCAGTATCTCCCACTTCCACAAAAACAAGAGCAACTTGGCACCCCAAAACAGCATTTTCCACCTTCACCAAAACAAGAGAGGCTCAGTGGCCCCCACACAGCACTTCCCACCTTCTGAAACACAAGAGGGACTTTGTGACTCCAACACAACACTTCCCACTTCAACATAAACACCAAGAAGGGCTTGGCAACACCAACATAACTCCTGAAACTGCGCACTGGATCAACATGGTCTTATTGTAAATATATATTCTGCAAAAAACAAAGGAAACGCAAGATGCTCACACACCAAAGAACTAAAATAAAAAGTGAGACCCACAGCGCGGTTTATAAAACCAAATCATAAAATTATAACTCCTTTTATTTTTTTATAAACTGCGTTATGGTTCTTGCTTTTTCCGTTTGAATATGTATTCTGCATCCACAGAAACCTCTCCTTTGACAATGACTGCAGAGCAGAAGTAGGACATTCACCCACAGAACTCAATATATTAAAAAAAAATCTGATTCTGGTCATTTCACTGACAACATAAACATTCTCCAGTACCAGGCATATTGTGAAATAATATAAAACAATACAAGTCAAATTACTACAATACAGATCCCTGCGTACAAACTCTATGGGGCATGTTTACTAAACACCGTTGCTGTGCGGGTTCCCGTTAGTGTGCTGGTGCCATATAAGGAGTGGGCGGGCCAGGCAGAAAAAAGCAAAAAACTGGACCGTACGTGTGTGCGTCGCGCTAATGTGCGGGGCCCACATTAGCGCGTGGGAAGGCTAAGTGGGGCGCTGCTGCAAAACCAAACAACAGAGCCGTAGTACAACGGTGAAGACACCGACCAATGGTGCAGGGGCCAGGCGTTCAAACCCCCATTGTACTCAACAAAATAGACCAGCTGAGGCACCAACATTTATGGGCAAAAGTGGTTAGGAGGCATATTAATTTTGGGCAGCAGAAGGCGGCGCACTGTTATTTTTATTACGGCATGAGACGGCGCACTGTTTAGTGTAGGCGGCAGATGGCGGCGCATTGTTAAGTTTGGGCGGCAGAAGGCGGTGCGCTGATAAATGTGGGCAACAGAAGGCGGCGAGCCGGTGGGCAGAAGGCGGCGCGCTGATGTGTGAGGGGGCAGTCCAATAGTGGGAGGGATAAGTGGCGCGCTGATGTGCAAACAACAGGAACGGAGCCATAGCACAATGGTTAAGACACTGACCACTTGTGCAGGGATCATGGGTTCAATTTCTCACAGTGCCCATTGAAGACAGCTGGCTGAAGCATTGTTTTAGGGGCATTTCCATGTTGTGTGGCATAAGGCGGCATGCTGTTAATTTAGTGTGCCACAAGATGGCGCGCTGATGGCTACAAGGCTGCGCGCGGATGCACAAACACAGGAACAGAGCCACAGCACAATGGTTAAGACACTGACCAATGATACAGGGGCCAGGGGTTCAACCCCTCACAGTGCCCAGTGAACAAGGCTGGCTGGGGCAGTATGTATCATGGTGAGGAGTGCTGTAGGAGGCCTTTCATTTATATTTTATTTCCCACCACTAGTAAACCCGCTCTCACAGTGTGTTAACATACGGATGCCCGTAAGGCACATGTTACAGTGCACTGTCCGCCAAGGCACCCTAGAATGTCCCCTATAGGGCACCATGTATGTTGCGACACAGGATAATGTATAGTGCACCCTATATGGATGGCAACCATAAGGTGGCCTATAGGGCGTCCTATAAAGCACCCTCAGAGGCACCTAATGGGTATAGTAAGCTGTGTGTGGTTTTGCCGGCATAGACATATGTACAGTAAATAAAAATAAAGCTGTGGACGGCCCTATCAAAGGGCCCCACTGTGGGTTTGAACCCATGACCTCTGGCTGTACAGGGAGTGACATAACCATTGGGCTACAGCTGATAGCAAGCCCCTAGCTGGCTGCAGAGAGCCTGCACGTCACCCCACAGACAGTCTGCTGTTGTAGACAGGATAAGGTTAGGCCACCCGTACCCATGATGCACTGCACATGCAAATCAGCTGTCCACAGATGCACACAAGATGGGGAATGCACCCCAACAGCTACCCGGCCTGGTAGAGGGAATTGTCCATGTGCACCCACACAGCACCTCGGCCTGGTAGGGGGTCCTGAGCGGGTGGACTACCAGCAAAGAGTAGCTACACACCGTCACATTGTGCGGGTACTGTGCTGACCCTGAGGGTGTGATGTGGCGGCCAGGACCAGGTCCACAACACCAGCCATGGCTGGATGAGGCCATAACAGAGCTCCAAAACAGTACTAACCTGTGAGATAGGAAGGTGCTGCAGAAACATGTTGGATATCTCTGTCTGTCTCAGTTAGTGGAAACCCCCATGGACACCCCTCCCCCCCCCCATTGCAGTAGAGTGGACCATCAAACCCCCAGTCCTGCTGGGGAACAGACACCCTACAGGGCAGTCCAAGCAGCTCCACACACATCCATAACACAATATCAGACAGACTTTAGGCCTGGATATCCAAAGATGAACCCCAGCACTATCTGATATTCACCTGCAGCAAGCAATCAGCCACTGCACCCTGCAAGGCACTCCATCAAGACACATACCAGCTGTGAACAGTCTGCTGGTTAGCCCTGATGGAAATGCATGCACCCAAAACTGGGGTGGCAGCACACACAAGCAGAGAGTTCTGTGAGGAGGCCCCAACAGGAAACCCATATATATCATAAGAGAGAAACACAAAACAGCACTATGGGGGTGCCTAGCCATGCTGTCATCACTACACACTCAGGGTGAGAGTGCTCCCCCAGCAGCACATACAGAGGTCACCCTGTCTGTGTAGGTGGTGGCCTGGCACTACAATGTCACAGCCAGTGCCCTATGCCCTGTGCAGATGCATCCTGGCCAGCCCACTATGTCTGACCTATACCCATGGTACCTTGCTGCTCATTATGCACATTGGCAGGCCAATACTGGCAGTAGTGCTGGCAGTGTGGGTTGGGGAAGGTGTTTGCAGCCAACACACACTGTATAGACAGACACACACTCCCACACCTATGCCAGCATTGTGCTACTATTGAGGGGGTGATTAGCCTTGGCCACCACACCGGTCCTGGGCACGGCACAGGCATGGATATGGTACGCAGTACTGCTGGGGGTCACTCCCCAGGGTGGTGAACACCATCAGAGGCCAGGCCTGGAGCACGCACCGCAGACACCAAACAGATTGTTCGGATGAGGTCAACTAGCAGTATGTGCGTAACGTAGGGATATCTATCAGCCTGTACTCTTAGCAAACGTTTCAGAGCTGTGTACCTCAGGTGTAGGGTGACATTGCTAAGGTATGCAGGTGCTGGTATTGGGAGATGCATGCAGGGTCCAATGTTCCGGCCTCTACAAGAGACATTGGCCAATGGGGCCTGTGGGTGTGGGTGTGTCTGCCCCTGTTGGCTGCTGCTTTACGGCAGCGCTTCCCCACTCCAGCCCAGTTTTGCATCACACTGTTCGGGTCTTCCTGCTGTCCCTCATGAATATGTATGAGCTATATCTACATACCGTGCATAGATATACAGCACAGACATTTGTATGAGTGGCAGCATGGAACCTGACTGGTGTGTGGCCCACCAGGACTGCATTTGGGGGATTCTGCTGTAGGTTCTGCCCCTGTTCATGGTGTCTGTGCTCAGTGGGGTAAAAGATAGACGTATTACCATTGCATATGTCCTCGTCACGAAGGGTGTATCCTTACTGTCACTGTTTATTTGTGGGGAAAATATGTGGGCAGGATTGCTGGTAGCCCCAGCTGGTCTTTGAACCTGTGACCTTCTATTCTTGCATGCATTGTCTGTGTGCACTGCACCACCGTGTAGCCACAGCTTGGCTGAATTCCCTGGATAGTAGTCCATGACTGTGGATCCGGCAGGGCCTGTCTGTTGCTGTGGACTGTGCCAGCCTGCACATGGCTAGGCCTCTGTCTTCTGTCGCTAGCAGCCACTGCCCCCTGCACCACATGTACTCGTCCGCCAACAAGCTGGCATGAGCTTCTCCCATAAAAGGCAGGTGACCTGATTGGAATTTGGCAGTACAGGACTGCATTTGGGGTACTTGGCTGGGGGTAATGCCCATTGTTGTGGTGTGTGTGCGTTGTTGGGTAAAATATGGGTGTTTTCCACATGCTTATGTAACCTGAAATACAGGGGTGTCTGGGCAACAGTGATATTAATGGCAACCATAGCAAACACTCCCAGGAAAGCTCCACAAAAGGAAATGTTTTTTGGAAGAGTCTCCGCTCCGTAAACCCTTCCAAAATTCATTTCTTTTTTCTGGAGCTTTGCTGGGTGTGTTTCTGTATTTGCCCATCACTATAACTGTTCCCCAGCTGAATTACTATTTTTAATAGTTTTGTTGTGGTCCATTTTCTATTTTTATTTGCACTGTTTTGTGCTGTGCACACTGTATCCACACTGCCCACGTTTGTGCTGGTTTCCCCCGGTGTTTCCATGTACATTGCTGACGGAAAATGGGTTTCTCTTTTCCCTTGTACAATGCTTTGCTAACCCTAACCGCGAGGGTTTTCCCTCGCGGTAAGTTTGGTGTTTTTACATGGCAAAAGTACTGACCCGAATACTGTGCGGGGAGCCTCTCCCCTCTCCACTCTCCACCCATTGGACCCCGTCCCTCCCGCCCCTCCGGAAAGCCTACTCCTCCCGCATCCTCCTTTAGCCATTCCACGGCCTCTAGCGGAACTTTGCGGTGTGTTGACAGCCGACCTTTTTTGTTGGTATCGGGGCCCGTTAGTGTGAAGCCGCGAACATCTTTGCGGGGGTGACCAAGCACGTGTGCGGGGTGGTTTTAATAAAACGCGTTTATTAAGCGTTTCAGTGCCG